>JBAGKK010005049.1:0-12430 GCA_037177015.1 Euceroptres primus | reverse complement strand
TACATTTTTTCCAGTCAAGATACTCTCATTTATTGTACCGATGTAGATGGGCTTATGAAGAGCCTTGGTCATGAACAGCAGTCAGAGAATTGGCGTTCATTCATGGATGCAAACAAAAATAGTTTGAAAGCTGTTCTCTTGCACAATGAAAATGAATATCCATCAATACCCATCGCTTATGCCACCAATATGATAGAGTGCTATGCTGTTTTGAAATTGTTACTTGACAAAATAAATTACAAATCATATGGGTGATCTATCTGTGGCGATTTTAAAGTCATAGGGATTCTTCTCGGATTGCAATCCGGCTATACAAAATATTGTTGCTTTCTATGCACCTGGGACAGCAGTGCACGAGACCAACATTATAATGTTGATGTTTGGCCAGATCGAAAGACGGTAGACCCAGGAAAAATGAATGTTGTTCAGAAACCACTGGTTGATCCTCAAAAAATCTTACTACCACCATTACATGTGAAGTTCGGCATTGTAAAAAATTTTGTCAAAGCGATGGATAAAAACGGAGAAGGTTTTCGTTTCTTAAAAAGAAAATTTCCTAAGCTTAGTGAAGCTAAAATTAAGGAAGAAGTTTTTCAAGGACCACAAATCCGACAACTGATGTTGGACTGTGATTTCAAAAAGAGCTTGACCGAGCTTGAGAGACAAACTTGGTTATCAGTAAAAGCTGTTATAAACAATTTCTTGGGGAACACGAAATCCAAAAACTTCAAACACCTGGTGAACACTATGCTACAGAACTTCCAGGAAATAAAAGTGAACATGTCACTAAAGATTCACACTCTTCGTTCTCACTTGGACTTCTTCCCAGAAAATTTGGCAGCATTTTTTAAAATTTGACAAAAAAATTTTTACGGACTGGGCTGAGTTAGCCCATGAAATCTATGAGCTGAGCTGGGCTAATAAATGATACTGTTTTGTTTCTTGATGAGCTTTCTGAACTCAGATCCATGAGCCCATGGGCTGAGCTGGACTCGACCCAGTAGGCCCGCGCTGGACTCTGCCGTTTGCCACAATAAATGGCCAAGTTCTTGTTCTCATAAAGAAGAATAAAGTTTTGGCATTTTGCGTGAGCGCTGCGTTTACATCAAAAGTGTCGATGTTGTGCGTAAAAATATATTTCTGTCAAGGGCGGCCAAGTTTCGTCTACTTTGACTGAATTCAGACGTCAGATTTTCGATCCCTCTCCTTCCGGTGTTGATTTCTCAACTTTCGTTACTTTTCGACGCCGTTTCCGCAATAAATGGCCAAGTTCTTGTGCTCATAATAAAGAATAAGGTCTTGGCACTTTGCGCGAACCTCGCGATTATGGCAAAAGTATCGGTGTTGCGCAGAAAAATATATTTCTGTCAAGTGCGGCTTGTCATATCGGCCATCTCTTTCTAAAATTTAATCTGCTCCGACTGAATTTCTGGACTTTAAAAAATAATTGTTATCAGTTGAAATCGTTGTCTTATCAATAAAAGCGGACTTCTCAAAAAGCTCTACTAACTCCAGGACTACAACAGACCCCAGCTATTTGATAACTGTTGTCTAATTTTATCTCAAAGTAAAGTTCAAGATTAAATATGTACTTTCCAGGGCCGTAAAAATTGGGGGTTTGGGTTTCGAAGAATTTTGTAACTATGCCGCCCTTTTTAAAGTTGCATAAGAGTATGTCACACCTATCTGATCCCTAACATACCGGCATTTTTTTGCCAAACTCATGTCCGCACGAAATGAGATATCGAGTTGAAAAATTGGGGAATTAAATAAAAAGCATTAAGGAAGGTTTATACGGTAATTTTCCGTGATACTTTAAATTTTTGGACTGTCGGTTCAGTGGAGTATAAATTACGAAGCACTTGTAAATAATTTTACATACTTCTAATTGGTGTCTTAATTAACACATATTTTTTTATATAAATTTTATACATTTGTACATTTACCTTTCGCTTTCCAATAGGGTGCTTTGGATATTTCACTTTCATTCATTGTCTCTCCCTTTCCATTTTTCATTGTAAAATTGGACAAAAGGTTAATTAAGTGACATCCTCTGAACACTCTGAAGAACTTTGAATATAAATTTTATTACTGATTTTTGATCGATAACTGATCTACGGCAACATTTACTACGTTGAATTTTTAATTTTCTTACAAAAACGATTCTTACTACGAGCGACAAATGCGATTGGCAACATTGGCGAGCATATTTGCCAGAACACTATTTTAGTTAAGATGAATGTGTGCATCCAAAATTTATGTCAATTAAATGTCTCCTTTGAAATTGCGAGCATAATGCACGAGCGAAATTTTCACTTGGACATCGGGTTAGGCTTCAAATATTCATGCATTATTTAATTAATACAGGATTGAAATTTAATCGCTGTATATATGTAACACTTACTGAAAGTTTGCAAATTGCGTGTTCAAAGCAATAAGACTAAATTGGAACATTTTCAGTGATAATTTAAAAAAAATGGTATTATCTTATACTAGCGACAGAAAATCAGGGGACAGACATTCAAGTACTTAAAACTTTTTTCAAGCTCATATTATTAAAACTTTACAAATATTAATGAATTCCTCAACATTTTTTAAAGTTATGCTCATTATAAGAAGTTTTTATCTGTTAAAATTTAAGTGATATAAGGTCAAAAATCAAAGAATCTGCACGAGGACATATTGGAAAGTCGACATATCGCATATTTAATGTCTTTGTATTATTTTATTGTTAATTAGTGTTAAATTATAATTTGTGCACAATATCAACTTTAATGTGCTTAAACATATTCTGAAAGTAAAAAGTTTTTTTTTTCTCTTCGAAATCAGTATAAAACGTCAGGGACGTAATTGTTAAAAGTACCACGGAAATGCCCGTATGGTCTCAAATATTTATCATTGCCAAATTTTTTCTTTTGAATTTTTTTTTGCATTTATAATTATTTACACTCGAATCCCGGTTTAATATATCCCGGTTTACGATGTTCCTAGAATTTAGTTCGGTGGCACCCCGTATTTGCGCGGGTCGGAGGGTAGAGAGAGATTACGGTCGTCGAGTAGTAGTCAAGGAGTACCGCAGCAACAGAGCGAGCAGTATCAATTCGCCTTTTACATCTACTTTTGAAAACACGTTGAAAATTCTTTTTTCATTAATTTTTCATCGCCATTTAAGAATTTTTATCCCTTATCCCTTATTGTGCTCAGAGGCGCGCAAGGACTATCCCGGTTTAAGATAGGCAACACCCAAAACCCATCTTTAACTGGAATTCGAGTGTACTTGCTTCGTAGTCATTAGCAAGATTTTATCACAAAATTTGGGCCCCTATTGTTGATAACTACAGAAATTATCATTTTTGATTATTCCTTTAGGATCCACCGTTTTAAAAATTTCGAAATTAAAACAAAATTTAGGATTGTTAATAAATTTTAGCGGAAGAAAGTTCTCTACAAAAACTTAAATTTTATTGCAATCAAAAATAAATTTCTGAGATTTTGATAGAATTCTCCAAATTCCAGGTTTATAAATAGAATTCCTGATCATGTCCCGATTTTTTCCGGCAAATTAAAATCCTCGGTCTTTATCGGTTTCCAGGCCAAGTCGCCACCACGGAAAAGGGATGCTGACACTGTCTGACATTTTTCGACTTTTTTTCTGTCCTTTAATGAACTCGGGGTGATTCTTATAGGATTTTTCCTGTAGATTACGAATCCGTTGAAAAAAATGCTGTAGCACGTCGAATTTTTTTTTAAACTGGGGTCAAATGGTAAAAAACGCGTTTTTGGCACTTTTTAGAAGCTCATCAAATATTAATGAGACGTACTAGAATCTTCCTCATGGGTTTAAATGAAAGCTTGAACCTTATATTTTAAAGCTATTTTACCGAAAATTGAAGGAAAGTAACGTCTAGCCGATAGAAATAGCTTTTTCGTCCAACACGCCTCAGCCATGCTAGTAGAGCGAAACAGGCGCCACGGCTGGAGCATGCTGATCAAAAAAACTGTCCTCAACGGCTCTGCATTACTTTCCTTCAGTTTCCAGTATAATAGCTTTAAATAATAAGTCGTAGCCTTCTTTTAAGTTTTGTAAATGGTATAATTCTGTTAATTTTGATTTGATTAAACAAGGTTAGAGAGATAATTCGTAGAGCTTTTTGAGAACTACCAACAACTTTCAATAAATCTTTTGGAATTTTGAAAAAGTGACACTAAAAAATTTTGAAAATACTCTAACTTTTTGAATTTTAGGCGGAACGAAAAATGTTATTAAGATAATTTCCAGAGCTTTTTGAGAATTGTCAAGAAGTTTCATTAAATTTACTATATTTCCTGAAAAACAGTTTTTCAAAATTTTGGCAATGCTCTAATTTTTTGAATTTTGAGCGAATCACAAAATGCCATTAAGATAATTTACAAAGCTTTTAAAGAGTTACCAAGAACCTGTATTGAAATTCTTGCACTACTTAAAAACTGTTTTTTAAAATTTTGCAAATGCTAGAAATTTTTGAATTTCGGACAAATTGAAAAATGTTATTAAGAAAATTTATAGTGTTTTTCGGGAGCTACCAAGAACCGATATTAAATCTTTTGGAATTTTGAAAAAGCTCTAACTTTATGAATTTTCATCTGATATGGCTGGTTAACGAACTCGACCTTAGGGGCTGTTCTTAAATTAGGTAACGGATTAAAGACCCCTCCATGACCCCCTCCTCCCTCCTGTAACAAACCGTAACAAAAAATTTCGACCCCTTCTCCTCTCCTTCAATGTACGTATTTTGTAATTTTTTCAAACTTTCACCAGCATGATCAGACCATCAACTTGTAATGAAACGCTTTCGGGTATACTATAAAAATTAGGATCGTTTGTCAATTCTCATTCATAAGGTTCACTAAAGAGTAGTTTAATTGCAAATTGTTTACTTCTTTAGCGGATTTCGGAAAATTACAAAAATTACGAAAATAAAAACACTTATTAAATCACCCCTTCCCCTCCCGTTCTGTAACAGATCGTAACAAAATTTCTTAATACCACCCCCCCCTTCGCTTTAAGTTGTTAAGTAATTAAAGTACAGCCCCTTATTTCATACTAAAACCTCCTAATATAGATGACCTTTCAAGCTGATTTGCCATTGCACGACAATAGACCGTGACGCTAAGACGCGACCGAAAAAGTTTGAGAATTTTTTTTTTCAAGAATATCAAAAAACACATTTTTGCTACTACGTAGTTAACTTAAGGATACTACATTTTATTTATTTCATTTTTGATTTCGCGGTGCTCATAGCGATGAAAAACAATAATTAAAAATTGTTTAGGGGGAGTGACCCAAAGTGGATAGGTTCCCGACCTGAATAATTCGTAAATATTACTAAATATTTGAATTAAACGAACTAGTGTAATTTTTATATGAGTAAAATTATCAAAAAGAAATTGTGTCATTACACGGTTTACCATTTATTTACCGTTTTAAAATTTGAAAATGAGCTTTCGACATGGCGTAACTTTTTACCTCTGATAATTTCGTCATTTTTAATGCCGTTGAATTTTTTTACAATTGTTTCTTTTGTTCTTTATATTCACGGAACATTTGGTTTTAAAACTTTCCACAGAAACAGACTTTTAATTTTCACAAGCAACGTAATTAAGATGTTTTTATTGGTAGTGTCATGTTCCCCGATTTTAATAGATTTTTGCAGCATTTGAAGTTGACAGAAGTGGCTATCGTCATTTAATAGCAAATACGATAGAGATTTTTAGTGTATTTTTTCGATGAGATGAGATCAATTAACACTGTGAGTGCTGTAAAACACGATTATCCGGATCGTGGTCCCAAATCCTCATCTGAATAAAAGTTCAATGGTTCAGAAAAAGATTAATTACGCATAAATATCTGATATAATCTTTTTTATGTTACTGGTATTGTTTAAAGGAATGTTTTATCTTCAATTTGGTACATAATACTTTTCTTTTTTCTGTAAAGTGTTTAATTATTATAAAGTCAAAACTTTTTTATCCAGATCTCGAGTCACTCTCCGCTATTAAATAAACAATATAAAAATTGATATTTCGATAAATTTTTATATATTTTTTAAATTTCAACATTTTCCTTATACATTTGTACATAAGTATTTTTCTCGTCCGATCAATAATAACAGAGATAAAAATTGTTAAAAAATGGTTCAATTTTCAAAACTCCAATTTTCAATTACCAATATCTGCCAAAATATTGCAAATTTGGCAAAACCCTCCGACCACATTATTTAGTACCCAAGCACTATGCAATAACAAAAAATAAAGGAAATCGATGACCCACTTTTTCCGTTTCGAATGGATTGCCCTAAAGACCTATCTATTAACTGCCTATACTACCGGTCAAAATTGTAACACCACTTACAAAAAACGTATTAAAAACATGCCTGTCATTCTTGGTGGATATTTCATGAAGGAATAAAGTTATAGAGATTTCTAAAAAAGGATTGGAAAGTTACTTTTCACTCCGTAAACTGAAGAAAGAAATTAATAATCTCACTCTTCCTACAGTATAATTAAATTACTTACATAAGCATGAACTGTTTGTGATTTTATTTTTAATTCGATTTGTGTGCAGGGAACTAAAAATACTTTCATTTGAATTTCTGAGGATTGAATTAGATTTGTAAACCTAATTCAAAAATCGAATTGAAAATAAAACCACAGACAGGTGATGCTTTAAAAAATAGTTTAAATATACTGAAGAAAGCGATAAATTATTTATTTCTTCCTTTAGTTTTCCAACGGAATATTTCGATTAAAAAAATTATTATAAAAATACTTAAGTTTTTGTAAGGCTTAGTTTACTTTGTTCAGATTAATAAATTATTTATGCGGTATTTTAATCACAACTATTACTTTTAGCGACTTGGTTATATAATAATGATTTGAAGTTTATTTTTTTTTAGTAACGGCGTAACTTTATGGAAAAGTAACGGTAACGCGTTACTTTTTGGAAAAATTAACGGTAGCGGTTTAGTTTTTAACAGTAACGAGGCAAACACTACCCCCCGGCCGCCCTGGTGGACTTTTGCCATAACCTCAAGCCCCTCAAAACTGTGCACGTGGTGAAAGAAAAAAAAACCATGTTTTTTCTTCAATCGGCTTGCGCAAGAATTACCCCGTATATTTTATTTTAAAGATAAAAAAATATTTCGCGGTCTTAAAACATTATCCCTCTGTCTCCACTGACTTATCCCTACTCTAGTGCCACAGAACGGTTTTCCCATAGTCTCCATCAGACGGCCGATGATTAAACATCTTGCAGGAGTTCAAGGAAATTTTATTTTAAAAAAATACGTGGCTTTTGTTTTCTTCAAATGTACAAATTAGGATGGTAAGACTTTAAGAAAAAAATATTTCTTTTTAAATTGGAACCCTAATCCATACCGAGTATCATCATTTTTACTATAACCCAGAAGGCGCTAGGCGCTAGAAACCTATGACTGGTTTCTCCCAAAATTTTCCCACCTTAAGGGTGAACGTTAAACCACTTGGAAAATGGCCGAATGAGTCCGAAATTTTTCTAAGTCCAAACCCCTAATTTTTATGGTCCTGTATAAAAGAGGTTGTGCTTTGAGATGAAATTACACAACACTTACCAAATTTTTGGCATTTTTAATGGTCCTGGAGTTGACAGAATCATGCGACTTACCCACTTTTGTGGATCCAATAATGATTTGGAGTGGAGAGAAAAATTTTCTCAAGTGCTAAAATGCACTGGCAGCAGACGACGAGACGACAGCACAAGGCGCACTTGAAAATGATTTTTTATACTTGATATCGACACTTACGAAGAACTTTTGAACAGGGACAATTTGAGGACTCTATTTATTCTAATAAGAGCAAGAACTTGGAGATTCATTGTCCAAGATGCCGATATTTTGTCCGATAAATTGTCAGTATTCCGAAAGAAAAAAATCAATTATGGAGATGTAAACAATGCGACACCAGCGCTCAGTCGCTGCCACAGCAGCACAATTTGCCACCATTCTTTAACTCAAGAGGGAAAAAAATGCAGCAGCACGTAAGTCAACATGCGGCCAAGCACATGTGCTGCTGCATTTTTTTTTACCTCTGGAGTTAAAAAATGGTGGCAAATTGTGCTGCTGTGGCAGCGGCTGAGCGCTAGTGTCGCATTGTTTACATCTCCATAATTGATTTTTTTCTTTCGGAATACTGACAATTTATCTGACAAAATATCGGCATCTTGGACAATGAATCTCCCTGTTCTTCAAAAGTTCTTCGTAAGTGTCGATATCAAGTATGAAAAATTATTTTCAAGTGCGCCTTGTGTTGTCATCTCGTAGTCTGCTGCCAGTGCATTTCAGCACTTGAGAAAATTTTTCTCTCCACTCCAAATCATCGTATCCACAAAAGTGGGTATCTCGCATAATTCTGTCAACTCTTGGACCACAACAAATCCCAGAAATTTGATAAGTGTTGTCTAATTCCATCTTAAAACGCAAGCTCTTTTTTACAGGGACGTTAAAATCAGGGTTTTGGGCTTAGAAAAATTTCGGAACCGTTCGGCCATTTTCCAAGTGGTTTAACGTTCACCCTTAAGTCACATATTTTAATGATGTGCCCGTTAAACCCGATCTTGTATACTGTAAATATCATCCACGTAGTCGCTTGTTAGTTTTTCCCATTACAGTGAGCCAGCTACTTTGGAACGCATAATTGTTTTGAGTATTGAAACAAAATCCGTGGATAGAAGCAAAAGAAAATTGAATTTGAAAAATAAGGGTTTCCCTAAAGCAGATAAGCTGGACTAAATGCGAAGCGGAATGGTAACCGGCTTCATTAATGTGTAAACAACATACGTACACGACTCGCTTGTCCTGCTTGAGAAGCTTATTTGTGAATTCAGAAAGAATCTCGAGGAAAGAGAGATTCGGTGGAGGTCCTGTGGGATCAAGTTCCACACCATCTGGAGGAGTGATGGCAAAAAGAACTCCCGCCCTATGCAAAGCAGCGATAGCTTCGCGATTCTTCACAGCGTCGAGTCCAAAAGATAAAGCGAATCTTTTCGCAAGTTCCTAAATACAAATAAATTAAAAATATTCAAACTGTGAGCTCGAAGAATAATTTTTCTAGAACTAAAAAATTATGGGATTCAAAGATAAGCTTGATCTACCTTGATTGCAGTGAATTCGTCGCTGTTCCTATTGACTTTGCCCTTTTCAGCAACGCTATCGTTGTAAAGAATATTTAAACTATGTTGCATTGTGAGGGCACAGTTAGTTTTGTTAATATCTCTCGCTTTGCCCAAGGTCGTTTTGATAATATCTCCGTAGTCATTGTAATATTTAACGTAATGCTTAAATACATCTGCTGCTGCTTTCGTTGGTATCATGTTGTAAACGATTAGTTTGCAGTAACTCGCGAGGAAGTTTCTTCTCTTGTGTAGCTCTTCGATCTTTGAATGCTCATCCAACTCTTCTACAAATTAAATTTATACTAAATAATAAAACAGTACTTTAAAAGTGTGACGTAAGTTAAAGCAAATTTTTAAATGTTCTCAAAATTTTAGATTCAATAATTCAAAGTAGAATGAATTAAAAGGGATATAAATTTGAATACTAACCGTCTTCTTCTTCAACGAAAACGTACTCCTGCACGAAATTATTCAGCATATTCTGCATCGCCTGGTCTGGTTCATAAACCAATTGATGCATCAAAGGATTATGGTGGGACAATAATTGATTGCAGAACACCACCAGCAAGTCGCAAATTACAGTATAAGCGTCTTCTCTGAGGACGACTGGTATCGGCTGTTTAAGACAATTGTGAAATTAGCACCCAGAAAAATTGACAGAAAAAAGGAGAAAACAATATAAAATATCAAACAAATGTGAAATTAGAAATATGGTAATCCAGAAAAGTATCAAACTAACAGGTCTGCTAGCGAATTTCTAGGATCAAAAGTATGGAAAAAGTGATAAAATTTCCAAAATTTGTATTATGCAATATCGTCGAAAAATATGAGACCACATACAAAAACTCCTATTTCAAAGTGGATAATTCCACGGAAAATTAAGATGGAAAGATTTTTTGTAAATAATTGGAAAGCTGAATTATGCAATTCGCCATTATATTAACAAATATTTTTTGACGTAATTTTAGTTAACAAGAACTCAGCTGGCGTGTGAGATGAACGAACGTAATTACAGTTTTATCTCAAATTTAACCTTTAGTGAATATTGTGGAATAATCTTCAATATTTAAAAATATGTATGTAAAGTTCTGCAAGAAAAAAAGCCTACTTTGTCGGTATTCTTTTTTATATTTCTTAAAAAAAACACGCGAGTATCTCTTAAACTAAGATGGACTTTCTTGTGGAACATCACATATTAATTCAAAAATTCATTGTATAAATAAGGCAACTCTGATATACCAGTATATGTGTCATTTGAAAACACATATAGGGAGAGTCTTGATGGAGTCCCCCCTCATTCAACGGTGCGGATTCCGATGAAGCGACAAAGTCGCGTCAGCAAAAAATAGGTTTTCAGGAAACTAGGTTTTGTAAAATAATCAAAATTTGAAAAGATTGGTAACTCGTCGGTTTACTGAGAGTCAGTTTACATAGCAGTAAATTTTGCTAAGCAGTAGATTTTACCACGTAGTAAAAGTTACCACGACACCACCGAGTTCAAAAGATTTCCACCAGTACATACATGTATATTATGTATAAGGGAAACCTTTTGAACTTGGTGGTCTCGTGGTAACTTTTACTGAGGTCTGTTGTGGTGTATACGCGTCGAAGTAAGTTTCACTGCGTGGTAAAATGTACTGCATGGCAAAATTTGCTGCGGTATAAACTGCCTCTGACTGTGCATGTACGAAACGATAGAAGGTGACGCCTAGAAGTCTAGTGACACGCCTCTGTTGGAGTATCCCGGAGAACTCAATTTCATCATCGACCGGTCTGTCTTATATGAACGCGGAGAGTCATTTTTATTGAGAGGTGGCAAACCTACTATGGCTTTGAAAATTTTTCTGCAAGCAGTGACCTTATTTTACAATTGCTTGTTTTTTATACTAAATGTATAAATGTAATATATGTAGGGGAGATGCGGCTAAGTTGGCGCATCTAATAGAAAGTGGGAATTTAAAACAAAAGTATATGATCAAAAATTATGAAGAAATGAGTTGGATAGCTTGATATCTTGACTATACTTTCACTAGGATAAATATTCTATTAAAAATAAGTAAAGCAGGTATTTATTGAGATTCCCAGAGCACTGTACCTGCACCAATTTACTCGACATGGCGGCTAATTTGGCGCACTACTATTATTGTTTAATATTGCGATATATTAATACTTTTCTGAATGTTTTTAAGTACACATGAGTTACAAACCTCACTTGCATTAGATAATTCTAATTTGAAGTTAATTTTACCCGCCCACGAATCGTTCACTAATTAAATAATTTTCACAAAGAAGACTTATTTATTTTACGAAAATTCTTTTTGTAATTGTAAGTTTAAAGATCAAAGATTTAAAAACTGTCAAACTAGTCAGGTTAATGTAAAATGCGTGTTATTTATCGTTCAATTCAACGACTGTGAACTTAACCAAAAAGTATCGAAAACAGATTATTTGCAATAAAAGTGGTTTACACAATCCGATGAGCCTTAATTTTTTTACCAGTTACATATTATGCAAAAATACACAAAATATATTTTCATGTGTCTAACTATTATAGTTTCTTGTACATAAGGGTGCGCCAATTTAGCCGCTTCTCCCCTAATAAATGTATAATATATGTAATTTAAACGAGAAATGCGCAACTAAATTAAATAAATATAATATAATAATATAATTTTTTCACTGTTCTAGAATATTCTAGAATTTTGAGAAATTTTCAAGAATAGTTTGGAATATTTTTAAGTATTCTAGAATTTTTTGCAATAGAATGTTCGAGTTGTGACGTGTTGGAAAACATGACGTATTTTTCATTGACCCTCTATATGAAATCGTTGATAATATTTCATTGGCTATGGGGTCTATTTCTTAAGATCTACTTACTTGTAAAATGAACTTTAAGGATCGGCAAACGTTTCGGCCCAAGTAGGGGCCTTCTTCAGTGACAAATAGTAATAATGGTCATGTCATTAAGAATCACTAATTAATAACTTAATCTAATAATAAAATCATGCAACGACTTATTCAGTCAGGCTTCTATGGCAGTGGTTGCTCAGGTAGTCGAAGAGATGCTCACAACGTTCGGCCGTGCGCGAGCGTATGTGTGAGTAGACTCGTAATATCCAAGCTTTCAGCAGGTTCCACTACCATAGAATGCACACGTCCCTTTACTACACGGAAAAAAATTTGGTAGCGCTACTGCCCCTGTAGATACTACCATTGCATTTATCGTCGCGATAGCTATTGTAT
>JBAGKK010005038.1:0-12432 GCA_037177015.1 Euceroptres primus | reverse complement strand
AAAATGACTAGATATTACTTGTAAAAGGAGTTTCTGTACTTGTAGCTTGTACAAAGTATCAATGACTTTATGAAACGTACATTTGTAATACAATTTACAATTCCCTAGACTTGTGCTTGTAAATTGTAACTTGTAGGTTTTATGAAATAGGCCCCTGGAAGGATTATTCCGCGCGGTCTACAACCGCACTTTAAGTGTATATACAAATTTGCTTTGTCGAAATTTTCGAATTTTCAAATTTTTGAGGTTTCCAAATTTTTTTTTTTTTTTCCAAAACAATTAGAGATATGCAATTTTAGAAAAAGAAACAAATGTTTATTTCGATGAGAACAACTGAGCACAACTTTTTCTTTGTCGAAATTTTTAAATTTTTCATTTTTGAGGTTTTCAAATTTGGATTTTGTTTCGAAAACGGTTGGAGATACGAAATTTTGATAAAAGAGAAAAGTATTCGACTGGATGAGCACAATTCAGCACAACCTTTACTTTGTCGAAACATTTTGGAATTATTCTTTTATCTCTTGAGTTTTTTGTTCAAAAATGTTTTTTGAATTTTGGTTTTGCAGCACTAATTTATATACACTTAAAGCTAGCTAACTAAATTCTTCGAATTACAATAAATAATTGTTACGGTTTTGAGAAAAAAAATTGTTTTAAAATTTAGGCCGTAATTTTCTACAATTCTGTGTTGAATTTGATTTAAAATGATTTCTTTATGATTTATTTATATTTAAATTGATTTTTTAAATAAAAAAATTTTGTAAAGTCTATAATTTTCAAGCAAATTATTTTTAATAAAATTCAACGAACGGAATTATAGAGAATATTCCAATGAATAAAATGAGCT
The DNA here is from genome assembly GCA_037177015.1 of Euceroptres primus. Lineage (NCBI taxonomy): Eukaryota > Metazoa > Arthropoda > Insecta > Hymenoptera > Figitidae > Euceroptres > Euceroptres primus. The sequence goes on along the minus strand of JBAGKK010005038.1, from coordinate 11,585 downwards.
ATAGTTCATTTAAATGGGCTAAAAATTACGAATAAAAATAAATCAAATAATTCATTCAAATTGCATAAAAATTACGAATGTTTAGTAAGATTAAAGGAAAAACATAAAATGTCAAATAACTATTATTAGACAAATAATTTTGACTTAAACTACTTTTTTCTAAGAAATGTATTACTGCCTCTTTCAAAAAGAATTGAAATGAATTCTGGTTCTTTTTTTCCTGCTTCGATACACGTACGTTAGATTCAGGTTACGTCAAGGGGTCGAGCATCCTTAACTGTGAGATTTTATTTTCCTAACTGGAAAAGGAAAAGCACAAAAACGTATTTAACTTTTAAAAAAAAGGTAGTTGAAACAAATGGTAAATATGTATTGTAAATCTGAGTAAATTTGATGAAATACTGAGTGAATAGAACATTTCAAATAAAACATTAAAGTAAATTAAACGTTTTTTAAATAATGATAAAAATTTTTATACCATATTCAAAATTTTATTTTTAAACGATGGAAAAATAAATTAATGACAGTTGACAGCAATTTTTGGCCGCCATTTTTGAATGTCATAAATTTCTATTTATGATAATTCTTGAAAAAACTTCGAAAAAAGGGGAAAATATCTCAATTTAAGGGACTTTGAGAAAAATAGGGAGAAAAAAGGGCAAAATACTGATCCCTAAAATATCCTCGGCCTAAAATTAAAATACTTTTTAAAAAAAGAATCCGATCGTAATTTCGTCCTTTTCCTTATTCACAATTACACTCGTCCCATAAAAACGAAATCGGAGCAATTCCGAAAACGCAAAAAAACTTCAATTTTTTTAAAATCCTCCAAAAACACAAAAACCCCCTTCAAATCCTACCCAACCAACAACTTGTACAATTTCAACCAGAAGTCGAGAATTGACAGCGAAACCCGCACAAGACTGCAGCCATTTTCTCGTTCCAATTTCCCCGAAAAAAAGTCACCAATAAAGTTACCAAATCCCGTAACAAAATCAAAAGCCCTCTCTAACAACACACGGCGAGTCTAAAGTCTAAAGCATCGTAGATGCCGACTAGAGTAAACAAACTCATTTTGTCCCGCGACGCTCGGGAGTATCACCGCTGGACCTAACCTCAAAATCCGTCGGTCGATACCGACGCCTCGACATTGTCGATTCCCCACAAAAAAAAAAAAAAAAAAAACCACCTTCTTGCCAAGACGAGAAAACTGAGAACCGATCCTTTGCAAAAATTCTTCATTATTCAAACACTCAAAACAGGAATTTCGAAAACAAAGAGTTTTCAAGTTGGACTTACCCTCGGGTTTCATGGAAATGGTGGAGATCCTTGATGAAGCTTTCTCGCTCGCGCTCGTAGGTGACGGGGTCCTTGTTGAGGAACTTGGCCATGTTCCCGGGCCAGGGTGGGACTTGCAGGTCACTCGGCGGGATTAGAGGCCGGGGTGGAACATGGGGTCGCATTTAGGTGGTGGCGAGACCGCCGCTTCGTGCGGACGACACTGGGTCGGCAGGTTAAGGGCCGTCGACATCGAGGTTTGATATCGAATTTTTTGAACCGAGGCGAGTTTTTCCGGGGCCGCGCGGTCCCGAAAAACCGACTTGCGGGTTGGCTGTGGGGCTGCGGGGGGAGGGGGCGGCGGGAGAGAAAACTGCGAGTGGCGAGGAAACGAGCGAGTCGAGAACGCACAGTGGTGGAGCAGCACGGAGCACGGGGTTTGCGGGTCGGAGCACGATCGATTCACCTGTCACTTGGCAGCGAGACTCGGACTCACGCTGAGATTGAGCCGGAAGCTGATCGGTTGCAGGACGACGAGATTCACGGAAATGCCTTTTGCACAGAGGCGAACGCGGGCACGCGGAGAGGCACGCGGAACGCTTCTTTGAGCTGGCGAAGCGCGTTGTCGAGGAACGTAGGCTTGACGTGCACATCAAAATGGCGGCGCGACCGCCTGGTGAAGCGGTCGGCAAATTTTGCGTGTTGGCTCTCTCTATCGGGAAATAGAAGCGTCAAAGTCGAGAGGGGAAAAGAAGCTTCCGCCGGACGGCGCTTCAGCTCGCGCGCGGAACGACCACGAAAACAACGGGACAATGCTTCCACTTTTTGGGGAACGGTTAGAAAATATAAAAAAAAAACGATTTTTTTTGTTGGGAGAAAAAAGTTTGGGAGAGTAAGACTGAAGGGCGAGCTTGGTGGATAAGAGAAGGGTGGCGCCATCTGGGGGTGTAGGATGGAAGGCGGGGGCGCTGTTGATATGGTAGGGAGGGCGCTTGGTTTGGGCGCCTAATTTGAAAACTTAAGTATAAATAATTTGCAAATTCTAGTATTATTATTTTTGTGTCGTGGTATAGTAGTATGCTGAGAATAATATATTTCGATATACACAGTATTTTTCTTTATAAATGAATGCAAAACCTGAGATTGCCCACCTTTTACAGACATAAAAAATAACCTCACCGACAAGATGTTTACATATATAACAGTGTCTTGCGCTAGATGAGGCTAGTAGGAGCAAATAGTAGCAAAATATTTTTCTCACCGATGACCGGTGACCAAAATTATTTTGCACACCGCCACCAGTAAACAAAACATTTTGGCCACTGCTCATCAATGCAGTGCGCAAACGGCCATTTTGGATGTCTTTAATCGGTGGCCAATCGAGGGGTTTGCATGCATGTGCAAAGAAAATTTTTTTACCGACTCCCGAAAATAACGAATTTTCCAAATTTTCTTCTTACCGAATTTTCGTGTTACCAAATTTTCAGATTACCGAATTTTCATTTTTCCGAATCGCAAATTCCCGAATTTTCAGTTTGTAAATTCGGTAAAATAAAAATTCGGTACTGCGCAAATTTGGTAAGATACAAATTCGAGAATATGACAATTCGGTATAAGATACAAATTCGGTAACCTAAAAATTCGGTAAAATGAAAATTCAATAAGATACAAATTCGATAAACTGAAAATTCAGGAATGTACAAATTCGATAACCTAAAATTTCAGTAAAATAAAAATTCGATAAGATGCATATTCGGTAAACTGAAAATTTATATGGAAAGAAATTTAGTAAACTGAAAACTCGGTAAAATAAAAATTCACTAATATGCAAATTATAATTTACAAATAATAATGATATTATAATATGAATAATTATAATAACAAATAATAATTAATAGAAAATATCTTTCAAGAGAGAAATAAATTATAGAAGTTATAAATGTTTGTTCAAACTGAGAAAACGATTCATTTGATTCAAACAAAATTTATTTGAATTAAGTAAATTTTTTTGGTCCATTATTTACAGAATCAAACGAATTTTTTTATCAGTGATTTTCGTTCTCTCCGCTTCGACAATCACATGCAAATTTAAAAATTCTAAAGTATAGTGATTACTATTTTAACATCATATTGTATTTTAGCATAATATAATTAATGCGTTCGACTTAAAACTCTGCGCGGTCCAAGTTCGATCCCAGGTGAAGATAGAATTTTCATTGATCATTTTGTAACAGATTCACCAATTTTTTTAATTTCGTAAACTATTTCAATTAAGTATGGTAATATTTGTATAATTACAAATCGAAATTTCTTTCTCACAATTTAAAAAAAAAGACTACTTTATTTCTTCTGCATAATTTTTTGGCCGAAAACTATTTCTTTGAACCGATTACACGTTTTTTTTACTTCAACTATTTTAGATTTCTGGAATAGTCAGTTTTGATTTTCGCCTTTTGTTTTGTCATGTTTTTTTATTTTATTATTTTTGTTTCATTTTATTTCTTTATTATATTGTTATATTCATTAATTTTAAATAATTTTAATTTGAATAATTAAATTAGACTAAATTGTAATTAATTTATGACATGAATTGTCTATTTTTATTCTATTATTTTATTTTTATTTTATTTTTTATTTTATTTTTTATTATTTTCCACTAAACAAAGTCGGTTTTTTCATTTTCCTTTCTGCTTCCAGTAATTGGTTATAGATTCTCGATAACCGTTAATTAAAATATTTTGAGGTACTGAAGACCAAGTACTTAACGTGCTAGAATGCATTTTAAAATTTCATACAGTAAAATTTAAATAAAACCAAAAAAGGAAAGGTCCAAAAGTTGCAATATTTTTAGAACTTCAAATATCGCGCCTCAAGCTTTAAATTTGTGCTCTAGTTGTTAATGCCACAAACAGATGGCGCAGTCTTCCGAACTGTTTATCTTATTTACTTACTGCGTATGTTATGGGTGAAAATCGATTTTAAATTATATTTTTGCGTCTTTTTGTGAAATCGTTATGGTTTATAAACGAAAAAAATATCACAGGGGAGACACACATTTGAAAAAAGGTTGGAGAACTAAACGAAGACAAAAAGATCTTGATGAGGTGAGTTTTAAGCAAACATAACCTCTCACCCACGTGTCCAATTTTAAGTATTCGAGGTATTCGATAATCCATGCGCTGCTTCGTTTTTTTACTTTTTTGTTATTATACTGGAAAACACGAAATTTATATTTTCAGATCGACGATGATTTAAAAGACGAGAAAGCGGAGAAGCTTTTAAACCAAGAAATTGATTTGGACAAACCTGGTGCCGCTCAATATTATTGTCTTCATTGCGCGTAAGTTTTTACATTTTTATACTCTCTTTTATTAATTTTCTACACTATCAGAGATGCGAAAATGGAAAGAAAAATGAGTAATTATTTTGGTTCAGCTATCTCCCTAACGAATATTTTTTCCTGGAACATTAATGAGTATTTCCGCCAATTTCGCTGAACATGAATCTCGTATATATTTCGTGAGATTCTTTTTCTCTGGTAACAAGAAAAAGAAATGTTATGCTCATAATTTTTTTAAGGTTATTACAATTTTTATTTTTTTACTTTATATTATAATTGTCGAATGCTAATGGGTTGAAAAGTGCGTATTTTTCTTCTTGTGCAAATATAAAATATAAGTAATTCTTATTTATTATCAGAGTTACTACAGGTCACGGAATTCTGAAAAGTTAAGAAATTCAAAAATGGTCAGGGAAAGTCGGGGAAACCCTTCAAAAAATTAGGGAATTTTTTTACTCAACACTTATTATATCTCAATAGTTATAACTATAATTTAAGAATTATAATTATATAATTATAATATTACAAAATCACTGATCACAGTCAGTCCCTTATTCCCCTATTTTCCCCCTTTCCCCTGTTATTCTCCAAATTTCCTAAAATCACTTTGTTTAAAGTTCATTCCTTTTCCCCTCTTTTTTCCCTTTTTATATTCAAACTTCCGAATAATTTTTCAAGAATTATGAGAAATAGAAACTTATGGCATTCAAAAACCCTTTTAATGTTTTCTTAAATATTCCATAATTTCCCAATTTTCCAGACCCACGAAAGTCTCCTAAAATCTCTTCAAATCCTACAGAATCTTTAAAATTGATTTAAAATCCTTACAAATTCTCCACAATAGTTGAGACTATTGTAGAACCTTCTGAGTTCTCCTACAATAATCTTATAAAATACATAATATCCAAAAATTCTTTAATATTCTGCAACATATACTAGATTCTTCCAGAATCTTTTACAATTTTCTGATTACATCCGTAACATTCTAGAATTTTCTATAGAATCTTTTAAAATCCTCCAAAGTCTAAAAAAGATTGCCGAAATTCTCTCAAATTCTTTAGAATCTTCAAAACTTATCTGAAATCTATAAAAATTCTCCGAAATATTCTAGACTGTTTTAAAATCTACAATCATTTCGATTCTTCTGGATTCTTTCATAATCTTTTAGAATTTTTTGGATTCTCGTACAATAATCTTATACAATCTTAAAGAATTCATAATACAATCTTAAAGAATTCTTAATACAATCTTAAAAAGTTTTTAAAAATTCTTTAATATTCTATAAAATGCACTAAAATGTTTCAGAATCTTCTAATACCTTCTGAGCTCTTCCATGATCTAAAATCTTCTAGAATCCTCAAGAATATTCTGAAATGTACCTGAAGTTTTGAACGCCCAAATGAACAAACTTTTTTTCTTAACTCAAATTTATCTTCGAGTATTGTTCAATCTACAAAATAAAAGGAATATCGTAAGCTTCTTTATCATTACATTAGTTTCTATATTAATAAATCTATATTTCAGAACAAATTTGAGTTTAAAATGAAATCAAGTAAAAATTTCGTTCATTTGAACGTTCAGAACTTCAAGCACATTATTCTGAACTGCATTAGAAATTCTTGAATTCTGCAGAATCTTCTAGAACCCTCTTACGTCTACGAAAGACTCTAATAATCTTGTACAATCTTCTAGACTGTTTTCAGAATCTTCCTAAAATTCTGTAGACATTTTGAGACTTCAAAAACAAAAGAAAAAACAATTCTGGAAGAGATTAGAAGATTTTAGAACTTTATGGAAGATTTTTGAAGAATCAGGAAGTCTGGGGTATTCTAAAACACTCAAAAATCTTGATTGTATAGATTTTTTTAATTCGAAGGATTTAATGAATCTACAATCTACTAATTTATACAATCTACAATCTAATGAATCTATGTTGAAAAAAGTCCAGAAGTCATGAAAGATTTTAGAAAACACTAGAGCATTCTAAACATTCTGAAACTTTAGAAATTTGAGGAGTGATTTATTAGGTTTCTTCTAAAATCTCTTAAAATCCTCCAGAGTCTTTAAAATTGATTTAAAATCCTTAAAAATGTTCCAAAATATTTGAGACTATTCTATAATCTTCTGGATTCTCCTATAATAATCTTATGAAATAATATTCCGAAATTTTACAACATTCTACAAGATACTCTAGACTGTCAGAATTTCCTAAAATTTTCTGAACACTTCCGTAATCTTCTAGAATTTTCTACAGAATCTTTTAGGATCCTTTAAAGTCTACAAAAGATTACGGAAATTCTCTCAGATTCTTTGTAATTTCTTATCTGAAATCTGTAAAAATTCTCCAAAATATTCTAGACTGTTTTAAAATCTACAATCATTTAGATTCTTGTGGATTCTTCTATAATCTTTCAGAATCTGCTGGATTCTCCTATAATAATCTTATACAATCATAAAGAATTCCTAATATAATCGTAAAGAATTCTTAAAAATTCTTCATTATTCTACAAAATATATACTACAATGTTCCAGAATATTCTACAATCGTCTAAAATCTTCTGAACTCTTCAATGATCTTCTAAAATCTTCTAGAATCCCCATGAATATTCTGAATTAGAAATTCTAGAATTTTGCAGAATCTTCTAGAACCCTCTCAGGTCTACGAAAGAATCTAAAAATCTTGAACAATCTTCTAGACTGTTTTCAGAATCTTCCTAAAATTCTGTAGACATTTTGAGCCTTCAAACAAACAGAAATTCTGGAAGAAACTAGAAAATTTTAGAACTTTATGGAAGATTTTAGAAGAATCACGAAGTCTCTGGTATATTCTAAAACACTCAAAAATCTAGATTGTAGAGAATTTTTTGGGATTTCAACAGATTTAATGAGATTTACAAGTTTGTCGAAAATTAAAAATATTCTAGAAGGATCTGTCCATTTTATTTCGCCTAAGTCGATTGCGACCTATTTTTAAAAAGTTTTGATACTTAATTATAATAATTAGAAAGGTTTTTGGGACCTATTTAACCTATAAATTTATTAAATCGTTTCACTTTTCATCTAAAAATTTGCTCGTTGAAAGTGCAAGTGTTAAGAAAAGTGTCACATTTATGTGCATTATAAAACTGATAAAAAATCAAAGTCTGTAGTTTAAAATTTAATTTAATCAAGTCTGACGTATTCACCAGTGCTTATATTTATATTTTATCTGACCAAAAGTAATTTTATTGTCAAATAACAGAAAAATATTGTATTTCTGCAACAGGTAAAAAATGATCATTTTTCAACATTTTCGAAGGCATTATTTAAGCTGAAAAAACTATATTTAAAATTAAATCTTACCTTCCAAGATTCCTTTTTATACATTTTATCCAAAATTTAAGCTACTTTACACTTTATGACTCTCAAATACGTAAATTTTCACATCAAAATTCGACATTTTAGAGGTTTTCCTTATTTCCAGAGATGAACATCTCTTAGGGACAAAAATTTAAAAATGTAGGATTTACAGGGTATTTAAATCAGTTTTTGATCTAATGACCCTGTAAATTTCGTGTTAATCCCGGATTTTTTTGTCGAAAAATAACGACTTTGAAAATAGTTTAAAAAATCACTATTTCGAGGTTTAGTTCCAACTAAGTTGAAGTTGGCTTTCGTAATATATGGCAGCGTTAAATTTTAATTCGAAAATTTTTGGTTAATTCTATTTTTTTTTTGCAGAAAATTTTATCACAAATTTAATTATTTACTGCTTTAAAAGGATCGTTGTCAAAAAGTTGTGAAATTCAAGTCCCGACAGTTTTATACATTTTCATTATTTAGTATATTTTTTTGAATACCACTGGAATAAAGTACTTACATCGAAATATTTTTTGGTAAAGTTTTAAAATTTTAGGAGCCTTTGTTTAGAAATGGGAAATTAAAATATTCCCAAAATGTCCATTCAGTAACCTGTCCCCAAATACAGATTCACAAATTAAAATTGCGAAATAATGACAGCAAAATTTTATAAATGATTGATACTCATACGAGTCATTTGTATTAAGTTAAAGAATATAAAAATTACGAATAGAGATAAATATTTTAGATTTGAATATGTTTATAAATGTTTAGAAGTCTGTCCCTGAAGTTTCATGTCCACTCGGTAACCCTCATATTTTAGGATAGAATTCGGAAAAAATCACTTTAAAAAATCTTTAAAAAATCAAAAACTCATTATTTTTATTACATGTTTATTGTTCGCAACTTAAAAAAATTGCTGCAAACTATGTACCGTACGATTTGTAATAATATCCACTCGGTAATCCATTTTTAAAAAGTTTTATTTAAATAAAAATATAATCAAAAATCTGGAGGCACAGTCAAATAAAGTGCGAAAAAAGACATTTTTATACTATTTTTAAAATTTGTTATCTCCACTCTACATATTTTAAAAATAATTTTGAAATTTATTTTTCTGCGTTTATTGAATGCCATGCGGTATCCTTCCTAACATGTAAATGATGTATCTCACAACAATGATTCTTTATCATTTTAAATTGGTATTTTCGTTTTATCGTGGATCACAAATAATAGAAAAAATCATTTTTAGCTTGTTCCGAGAATTTTTTTTTAAGAATCGATATGCCAAATTTCACAACTTTTTGACAGACTCATAAACCTTTTATACTTTTATGATTAAAAGTTTATAAAGCTTTCAATAATTAAATTTGTGAGAAAATTTTCTGCAAACAAAATAGAATTAAACAAATATTTCAGAATTCAAATTTAACGCTGTCATACGTCTCGAAATCCAACTTCAACTTAGTTAGAACTAAACCTCAAAATAGTGATTTTTCAAACTATTTTCAAAGTCGTTATTTTTCGGCAAAAAAAAACCGGGATCAAGACGAAATTTACAGGGTCATTAGGTCAAGAACTGATTAGAATACCCTGTAAATCCTACATTTTAAAATTTTTCTCCCTAAGAGATATTCATCTCTGAAAATAAGGAAAACCTCCAAAGTGTCGAATTTTGATGTGAAAATTTACGTATTTGAGAGTCATAAAGTGTAAAGGAGCTTAAATTTTGGATAAAATGTATAAAAAGGAATCTTGGAAGGTAAGTGTTAATTTTTAAAAAATAATTTTTTTAGCTTAAGTAATGTCTCTGCAAATGTTGATAAATGGTTATTTTTTACCTGTTGCAAAAATACAATATTTTTCTGCTATTGGACAATAAAGTTGCTTTTGCTTAGATAAAATATTAACTTGAACACTGGTGAGTACGTTAGACTTCATTAATTTAAATTTTATACTGTAGACTTTGATTTCCTCGGTTTTATAATTCACATAAATGTGGCATTTTTCTTAACCTTTGAACTTTCAAAATCAAATTTTTAGATAAAAAATGAAACCAGTTAATAAATTCATACGTTATAAGTCCCTAATTATTATTCTTAAGTATCAAAATACTTTAAAAATAGATCGCAACCGACTTAGGCGAAATAAAATGGACTGACCCAGTTTGATGAAAAATCCAGAAGTTAGGAAGGGTTTTAGAAAATTCTAGAGCATTCCAAAGATGCTGAAAGTTTAAAAACTTGAGGAGTATTTTATTAGGTTCTAGACAGGAATCTGAGATTTTTGAAGATTCTGGAGAATAATCGCAGCTACCTTCGTATTTTTAAAAGAAAAAGACTTTCCTCTTTTTTTAAAAATCCCGTTTCGAAAAATAAATCTCCTATTTTCCCTAAAATTAAATTACTGTTCCAGTCTGATCCCTGTATTATATAATTATAATTATAATGGTTAGGGAAAATGATAAATTCGCCAGGGAAGTGTCAGGGAAAGTCAGGGAATTTTTAAATTGGGATTTTGTAACAACCCTGTTATTACAAATTATATTTTCTCATTTTATATTAGAATTATTTTTATTTATTATTGACCGTAGAATCTCTTGGCGACAAAATATATTATTTTTTTAGAGGAAATTAGGCGTAACATATTTTTTCGACTGGCGAAAAAAATTTTTTCCGCAAAGTTATGAGTGTTTGAATTTTATAGTTTATTTTTGAGAAAAAACAAGTTTTTCTTTAAACCTCTGTAACTTTTGACCTAATTGAGATATTTCAGTTTTGTTTCCAGATGCTGTTGATGTTCGCGATCTTATTTCAATGTCTGCCGGAAAATTTTTAAAAAATTAAAAATTAACAAAATGGCGACCATTTGAATGGAAATATAAGAGGTCTATTTTCTCGTGACGTCAAAAATGGCTTGCCCGTCATAAAACATACAAAATTTCTTCTTTTTTATACGGGCGCAAAATTTTTTAAAATAATGGACCTAATGAAAGAAATGGTGTTTTTAATAAAATCTACTTTTCATGTTTTCAAAATTCAGCCGGAAAAATAAGGATCGTTTCATAGAGAACCCCATTTTTTTATTTTGTCCATTATTTTTTTTTAAATTTGTGCTTGTACCTATAAAGAAAATATTTTGTAAGTTTTATGCGGGCCAAACTATTTTTGTGGCCGCGATAATTTTTTTTCTCGAAAAATTGAACTCTTGCATTTTTCTCGTGAACGATGCAATATATCATAAAAGAAGAAAAGGAATTTTTGTAGAACTTCTTAAAGTGAACAAAATTTATTCTTATTATGTCTCCACACTTATTTTTTGCAGTTTTTCATAAAGCAAAAAATATTTCAAATTTATATTGAAAAAATCTGCCCGCCCCTTTGGGGGGCGCGGGCACATTCTCATCGCGCGCTTTGTTCGCAAGTTTGAGCGCGCCTAGGGCACGCGGAGTAGCCGTCACGCTTGGCGCTCCGATCCAAAATACTCTTCGCGCTCCGATACTATTGATCGTCGCGCTACACGCTCCGTTATCGTTAAACTTAAGTAGCTCTCGAAGGTCGCTTCGCTCGCTAGTTTGAGCGCGCTTCCGGGCTCGCGGAATATTCGTCCTTCTTTGCGCAGAGTCAAG
>JBAGKK010005027.1:0-12433 GCA_037177015.1 Euceroptres primus | reverse complement strand
TAATGTGTTTTGACAACATTGAAAACATTTTTGTTACATTGTAATTGTTTCACCAATTGTACTTCGCTATATAATTTTTACAGAAAAATTAAAGGTTTATTAATAACAATTGTTAAATTATTAAATATATAAAAAATTTTTTTAAAAAAGGGAAAAAGAAATGAGACACAATTTTAATTTACATTTAAATTTAACAAATCATGTATAATTTTACAGCAGCTATATTTACTAAAGAGTACATACAAGAAATTATTTTAAAAAAATATTCAAAAATTTTTAAAAAGAAAATAAAAAATAACAAAAGCATTTACAAGAACGATATAATGTAAAAAAATTATTTTAAAAAATTATAAAAACTTATTAATAACTACAAAAAGAATAAAATAAATTAATTATAACAAAATTTAAAACAACACAATTCTGAAAATATAGGGGAGATGCGGCTAAGTTGACGCACCTAATACAAAGTGGGAGTTAAAACCAAAAGTACATGATCAAAATTTATGAAAATATATGAGTTGGATAGTTTGATATCTTCACTACCTATAATTTCACTAGGATAAATATTCTATTAAAAATAAGTGAAGCAGACATTTATTGAATTTCCCAGAGCACTGCACTTGCACCAATTTACCCAACATGGTGCCTAACTTGGCGCGCTACTATTATTGTTTAATATTGCTATATATTAATACTTTTCTGAATGTTTTTAAGTACATATGAGTTATAAAGCTCACTTGCAATAGATAATTATGATTTGAAGTTAATTTTGAGGAAGTATATAGCGGTAACGAACATTTCAAACTATAACATAACCCCAAACACGATTTGCATTGCTTTTCTTTTGATTTGTATTCAATTTCGTGTGATTTAACGTCTGCGCCATATTAGCCGGCTACGATTCGTTCACTTATTAAATAATTTTCACAAAGAAAACTTATTTATTTTAAGAAAATTCTTTTTGTAATTTTAAGTTGAAGGATCAAAGATTAAAGAACTGTCAAACTAGCCAGGTTAATGTAAAATGCAAGTTATTTATCGATTCAATTCAACGGCTATGGACGACCAAAAAGTATCCAAATCAGATTATTTGCAATAAAAATGGTTTAAGCAATCGGATGATTGTTGATTTTTTTATCAATTACATATTACGCAAAAATACACACAATATAAGTATTTTCATGTGTCTAACTATTAGAGTTTCTTGTAAATAAGGGTGCGTTAATTTATCCGCCACGCCAATTTAGCCGCTTCTCACCTAATCAAATGAAGAATTTAAAAATTTGAAAAAACTCCCGGCTTTGCGAAAAAAATTATTAGGAAAAAAAGCTCGTAAAAAACTTGTAAATAATATTTTTTATAAATTCAGAATTTTTTAAAATGGAAAAATAAAGTCTTTAAACTTTAGACTATTCAGAACAAGAAAAACAGGTAAGAGACAAAAATTCCAATGGAATTAAAAAATTTTTCCCTGATAAAAATTTTCAATTTTGTCTAATCTTCTTGAGCGTTAAAGCAGCCAACGAAGGTTACGGTCGGCGCGCGCGACACTCCCATTCAAGTCTTCTATGCGTCCTTATCTGTGGTTGTAGTAGACGATTTACGCTTTCATTTAAGCCGAGCAGAAGTTTCCATCAGCGTCCAGAAATCTGTCAAAAATGGCTAGAAACGTTCAGGAAAACAAAAAAATTTCATTTTTGTAGGTCAGTGTCACGATATTTAAATAAAATATATAAATCTAAAAGCCGAATATGAACAATCAAAACTTTTTCACATTTTTTATTGGTGTGAAATAAGTCTGTTATTTTAAAACCTCTCAGTGAAATATTTAACTTTTTTATAAGAATTAAAGTTTTCGAGCTTTTTAATTACTAGAAATTTTGAGGACCGAGAGAATATTATTCGCAACGAAGTAAGTTCAGTACAATAAGAGAGAAGAGGTTGAAATTGCTACTTCTGACTGGTTTTAAAGTGTTAGTGTTAGGAACATGGTAGAAACTTTCTTTGTTTCACTTTTCGCTAAAATACTATTTATTTCGTTTTATTTTATATTTTATTTTAACGCAGAACAGTGAAAACATGCATAAAAAGAGGAAATCGACTGAAATTTGTTTAAGAATATGATAATAATTTTTATGTAAATATTTTAACATTTAATTAAGTTATGCGATGAACTACTTTCTTTAATAAGCGCAATGCTCATAATGACACAGTAAAAATAAGAAGTTTCTTTTTGTCGACATAATTTTATGTACATATTTGCTATAGTGTAATTAATGTATAAGCTAAATCTTTAAATTAAAACTTTAAAGTTTAATCACAAAGGGCGTATAAAAGTGGAAACACGAGATTAAAAACATTTCATGTTTCTGCGCCTTTGAAAAATTTTCCACTAATTAAAGCTAATATTAATGAAGTGGAATGACACAATTTTAAACTTCCAAACCTTTTCCGTAGGAAATATAATTAGGTAAATTTTTTTATTTTTCTCTTAAGCAGGATAAATTAAAGTCTATATAATTTATTGAAAACTTATAGAACTCTTTTAATAAATAAAAAACAAACGTGCTTAAAAAACGAATATAAACATTCTAAATCCCACAAACTGAAAAATGTAGAAAACCACAAAGCGTTGTATGAAATTGCGAAAATTAATGCAGTAGAAGTTCAGCGAAAAGTTTGAAGTCTGTGAGACGTCAAGTGCAATATTTCGCTTTCTCTTGAAGGAAAGGTTGATACGATACACTACGAAGAGATTAGCTTCTCAAATTTAAAACAAAATTGAATTGTTTAATGATAGAATCTTTACTTCTTTTCTTTCTCAAGAAAAAATTGACTTGTTTGTATATTTAATGTCATAATACTTTAGAAATCACTGTGTCTATTTTTTAATGTTCTAAAACGATCATACATGGAGAAAAAAATCTAGTTAAAACTACTAAAAATCCAGTTAGTGTAAATATTTGGCGTATTAAAATATGGTCAAACTAAGTAGACGAAGCCGACTAGTAAGACCAAAGAGTAGTAGAAGTTATTAGGCTGACCTGTCAACGTTACCACATCACTCTGACACTTTTACTACGCTATCTAGTAGGGTTTACTACACTAGTAGGGTTTACTATCCTTTACTCCACCATGTCGTAGAATTTACTAATTTGAGTGGTTGTTGTTATAATCATACAATAATACGTATTATAAATAAATCATAATTTTATTTTCAGAAATTATTAATACAGTGATAGTAGCATTATAATGAAAAGTAAACAAATAGCATACATAATGATGATATAACTATAATAAAAGTGTTCTGTCTCTCTTGTTGAGTTGTTCTGAGAGCGAAACAGAGAACCGTTTACAGCTCCGTGCTAACGTCACAGTCTATTTTACGTTGTATTGTATTTGCACCTCTAACGAGAGTGTACTGTAGTTGAAGTTTGAGGATACTGAAATATGAAAAATATAGTTTAATAATAAGAGATATTAAGAGTTAATAAGAGTTGGCGTCAGCACAGGTCCCCGAGAGAACATTTAAAATGTTAGCATTCATATTACAAATGGGACTTACCTATGAATTTTTCCACATAGTCGTAAAGATTCCACGACCCAAGCATTGTCGGATATATATATATATATATATATATATATATATATATATTTGATAATCACTTTTTTGAGATCCACACAAGCACTTCACTTAACGCACCTCTGCACCGACGCTAGTCACCAGTCGCTAACAGAAACTCATTGGCATGGTTCTGACGTAGGACTAAGGGAGAAGAGATATGACTGCAGCGCTCTGGTGTTAGTGTCGGTAAACAATACTATAATGAATCTGACTGTCAGCGTAGTTAGTTAGTTAGTTTTACTGGCCAGCGTAATAAGCGTACTTAGCGTCTCATACTACTCCACTTAGTTCCTCGCACTGTGAATATTGATTTCCTGTACTAAATTCTTAGTTCGACATACTATTAGTTCGCAACTAGGCTAAGCGTTATAACTCTAATACTTTATTGAGTCAATATGTCTACAGTTTAACATATCACTTAGGGCCCCCATTTGGGCCGAAATGTTTGACGATCTTTAAAGTTTTTACTTTTTTCAACTAAGTAGATCTTAAGAAAGAGACTCCATAGCCAATGAAATATTAGCAATGATATCAATTATTATATCATTAACATATCATTGAATTTAGAGATCAAAAACAAGGGCTATTAATTCTAAATAGAATACAAGGGAGAAATAAGCAATGGGCAACAAGGTGCCGACTGTGATTTTAATGGGTATACTTGCCTTGTCATTAAGACAAGGAACTGAAACTCGAGCAGTGGAAATGGTCCTGTAAAGCATTGTTCCAATCTCTGGTAATGATACCTCCTAGAGTTGACAATAACCCCACCCTACAGTGCATGATGTTCACTGATACCTGAGTAGGAGTACTCATCAAAGTATAACGATTGTAACTTAAAACCTTGAAAATTCGAATTCTCGATTAATTATCCATAATTTGCTGATCATATATTTTCTCTAATTGCTTATTATTATTATTAGCTCACAAAAAGGATAGCAAGATTTTAAGTGTGATGTATCAAACTGCCCAGCAAAATACAATTTTTAAGCAAGATAAAAAAATCTGCAAGATTCATTGAAGGTAGTACTTACACAGAAAAAAGCTGGGCTTATTTTGAGTCAGATAATGATAGAAATTTGAGACGCAGCATTTTCCAGTCAAAAAGGTCTTAATTTAAGTCTTAAAACAAAATAAAATTACAAGGAGTTACCTAGACAACGTTTGAATTGAGACTTAAAAAATATGAGTCGCAGCAAAAGTAAGTCTAGCTTTTTTTCTGTGTAGCATAATACCTGAGTGAATGATGAAGGACAATATTCAGAAAAATTCAGAGAACTCAAAAGTTTGTTTAAACTTTCACATTTATGAAAAAAATA
The DNA here is from genome assembly GCA_037177015.1 of Euceroptres primus. Lineage (NCBI taxonomy): Eukaryota > Metazoa > Arthropoda > Insecta > Hymenoptera > Figitidae > Euceroptres > Euceroptres primus. Next base: position 7,489 of record JBAGKK010005027.1, on the reverse strand, counting down.
TATTTATAATCATATTAAATGTATTAATTAGCGACACTTCAAAAAATATGCTGTAACCGAAACAATTGAGTTTATGACAGGCCTCAGATCAACTATACGTCTTAAAAATAGGCGCATTCATCACATAAAAAGACCAAAAAAGTCGCACGAAATTTTAAAAAATAATGAAAAAAATAAGTCCAAATAGGCAACACGCGCCTACAAGGAAGGGTCTCGTAGCTTTACTTCTTCCAATTCTATGGCATCGTTATTTTCGGCTCATAGAACTTTGTTTGGGTTCTCAATATTTTTCCTCTCATAGTTTATTTACCGTCCCTCCCCTTTACCCCTATACACTCTTCATCCCATCGTGTCGCTTAATGACAAACCTTAGCATCGGTTGCTTTGACATTGTTATTTTAAGCACACACAACGTTATTCAGCCTCTCAATATTTTTCATTTAATAGTGTATTTACCATCCTTTACCCGTTATTCGGGCTCGCAATATTTTTCCTCTAATAGTGTATTTACCACCCTTTATCCTTATACCCTTTTCATCCCACCATGTCGCTCAATAGCAACCCTTAGAAACGGTTGGTATGAAGTTGGTTTTTTCAGCACATACGACATTGTTCGGGTTCTGAATATTTTTCCGCTAATGATGTATTAATCATAAATATTCATACAAAATTTGAACCCTCTACCTCAAATACTTTTGATGTTACGAACAGTAAACGACGGTCGGACGGACACCTAACCGAAACTATAAGGGTTTCTGCCCGCGGCTTCGAAACCCTAAAAAGAAACAGAATTGAATTAAAATTAACTAAATTCAACAAAATTCAACGAAAGTTAACAGAATTCAACTAAAATTAACTGAATTCAACGATATTTAACAGAATTCAATCGAAAGTAAATGGATTCAACGTCAGTTAACAGGATTTTTCAGAAATTAACTTAACTTAACTGAAATTAACAGAATTCAACAAAATATAATAGAATTCAGCAGCAATTGACTGCATTCAACAGCAGTTACCAGAATTCGACGAAAGTTAACAGAATTCAACGAAAGTTAACGGAATCTAACAAAAGTTAACAGAATTCAACGGAAATTAACTGAATTCGACAAAATTTAACAGAATTCAACGGAAAGTAACTTAATTTAAGGACATTTAACAGAATTCAATGGAACTTATTTGAATTCAATGGAATATAACACAATTTGACAAAAGCTAACAGAATTCAATTTAAAGTTAACAGAATTCCACGGAAATTAACTGAATTCTACGGAATACAGCAGAATTCAACGACAATTAATAGAAGTTAATAAAATATACATTGTAACTCCGTATTTTCTCGCTGGCGTTACATGTCACGTTAAGTCAAGTTAATTGGAAAAAATGAGAGGCTCTAGGCTCGAATAAACTTAAATTTGTGTACTGAATATCTCAGTTGACAGGTTGGTGGCTTGTACCCTGAGGACCTGTCAACTAACATAATTAATTACTTAATTTTATTTAGCTCACCTTACAGGTCGGGTGTTTTGTGCCTTGACGACCTGTCAACGAGGAAATTGGTAGATTTTAGTTCATTTTAAACTCAGAGTATTTGTTTCCTGTTTTGAGATTAGGTCTCTCTGTAGGGACTCGAAAATCATCCAGAGTTAAACCTTTATTTTTCAATTCACAGCACTGACTCTTGTCCTTATTTTCATGCACTTTTCACGAGAACAAGAGAGTCTCTGGCTCTCATCAGAAGCGAATCTGTCCAGCTAATGCACGTCTGTAAAGTAAACAAGGCACAGTCACTGCCACATCTCAGCTCGCCAGACACAGCAGCCCGCTGGCGGTGGCCTCACACTCGTTCGTCGTTGGAGTAGGAAAATCTCACCCACGCATGCACCATGGATGTGAGTTCCATGGTGTTCAAGAACGTGGGCCAAGGATCAAGAAATCGATCTCCTTCGATTGAATGCGATTGAAGTGCGAGCTGTCACTGACAGCAGCATACGACAGGCTTCAGGTTCTGCTATAGTAGGGCGCGACCTTACCATTCCGCGATAATTGTACCGACTACGAGTCTTTAACTTACTGTTGTATGTTTTGCAGAATGGATATTGTTGCGATATCGAACGCACCACGCGTTTCTGTAGAATTTTGAGCGAGATCCCGAGTGAGCGTCGACTGAGACCTCCATTCGAGTTTGGAGCTTTTTTACGGCAACCTGCCTTTTTGTTCAATTGACGTTAAGGGAAATACTGCGTTTCGACGACGATACACTCGTGTGGCGCCGTGGGTGCTACAGGGGCGAACGCCGCATCTGTCAGGTAACTAGCTCTCCTTGGTGAAATTTTGACTTGTAAAAGTTCGTTTCCTGTCAAACTCTTCCAGCGAAAATTGCACTTAGCAATCTCGCTCTCTTTCCCTCTCGAGTAATTCGATCGTATTTTGTCGACCATAGTTTGTCTCATTGCGTTAAATTTTTGTTCCTAAGTCTCTAATATGATCTATTTGTATTTTTGGGGTTTCTTCCAAGCCTTACTATTTTTCGTGTAAAATATACTTGATACTTGAAAAGCGTGGTGTTATCACTTAGTGTTGCTCCTTACCCTCCCCCCCACTCTCCGCGGTCTGGGCTTGGCCGTGGCCTCGCCGATTCAATTTGACTTATAATAAAATCATTAGTGTTCACTTAATTATTGACTTGTGATTTAATACTCTTCTTGGTACTTTTGGGTACACGAAAGTATTCCATAGATTCAACCGAAGCAGACGTAAATTTAGAAAGAGATAGTCGATAGAAGAAGCTGTACTTGACAGAAATATATTTTCTGCACAACACCGACATTTTTGACGTAATTGGAGTGAAGAAGCATAATCCCAAGACTTTATTCTTTATTATGATAACAAGAATTTGGCCATTCATTGCGGTAAATGGTGTCAAAAAGTAAAGTTTATAAATCAATAACGGATCAATCATATGCCTGTGAGGAATATACCCAGATATTCCTAGCGGTCACTTTTCTAACTGCACATCCCAGCTAACACGTTACTGTCCTGGAAAGGTCGTCAGTGATCGCAGTAGGTTACGAGTGAGATTTTTACTGGTATGTTACAGTTCCAGCAGGTAACAACGATTTGGCACAAGTTACAAACGTAGCATGTAACATCACATCGCCAAAGTAGTCACATTCTAGTAACAACGGGCGGTGATAGCGGGGAAAGCGATATCTGGCGGCAGATGCCGTAACTGTAATCACCGCCCGTTCTTACTAAAATGTGACTACTCTGGCACGATGTTACCTACCTCGCCTGTAACATGTTACTGCTCTGAGTAGGAAATCTATAGACATCAGCTGACCACTACGTTACCAGTCATAGGTTTCCTAAATCTTGTTACCTGTTTGTTACTGCTAGGGCTAGTAACTGTGTTAGCTGGGCATAACTGTCAGAATTGATGGTATAATACATGTAAATTGTAACGTATTATCGACCACTTTAGAAAACATGAGCTGATAATTATTTTTCTTATTGATTTTAGCAAATTTTTCTTGCAGAAATAATAATTGGTCTAAAAATGCAAATATAAGCCAGCTTTTGCATAAAGAAATGTGGGCAAAATTTGTGCATTTGTAATTCGTACATAAAATGTGGACGCGAGATTTAAAAATTTTGTAAAAGTTTTGATTTATAACTATTATAGTATTATTATATATTATTATAATATATAATATAATATTTCTGACTTTATTTCAGAGCGGTACAGATATTTCATAGAAAAATTTCATTGAAAACGTTTCTTGTTTCGATTTATATTTTCCCTGATGATAGGCCATTACCCAACTTTTAATTTTCCACAGCAGTTCGATGCGCTTTTTGGCCAATTTTGAGAAAAACAGGTTTTAAAAATTTCAAGCAGCTCATTTGTCCATGCTTATAAATATATATAAAAATAAATAATGTTCATATCAAAAACACTTTTTGAGAAGAAAAATGATAAATAAAATGAAAAAATACGGGCAGCGAGAATCGAACGCAAAGCCTTCCGCCTATAAATCAAGCAGGCTACCGCCTGAGCCCTGAGTTACCGGGCCAATCGATAGTCATTCTCGCCATTGACATGTGAGTGGCATGAAATTTTTAAAACCCGTTTTCCTCGAAATTGGCCATAAAGCGTATCCAACTGCTTTGTCAAATTAAAAAATGGGTAATGACCTATCATTAGAGAAAATATAAATCGAAACAAGAAATCCCACGTCTGGCTCTACCCTTGTCAGCCCAATTTCGGAATGAAAATTATTATATTATATCCGCTTAATCTATGGATCTATATTTTTCTCATTCTATCCTTCTTCCTCAATAAACTTTCTCACTCAGGTAGCATTTAAAGCACCTACGCCCTACACTACCTACAGATATCCATCACATTATTGCAAGCCTGGTTCACAAATGACTATACTGCCGTCCTGATAAAGAAACTGTACAACTGCAGTTTGCCGTAAGGCCTATTTTCCTGTACGCTCTAAAGCGCCAATGGCCCTTACGGCAGGACGGCAGTATGTTGAGAACCCTTCTTTGAATTCCTTAATAAAATTATGACTAGGTAGAGAGCCTTTAAATTTATATATAAAAATTTTCTAATTTTGAAATTAGCACTTTGAAAGTTTAATAATCATGTCCAGCGGATCGTGACGATTCCAGATATCTAAAATTTGCCATGAAAAGTTTCAAATAAGAATAAATCTAACACAACATTCGAAAATAATATTATCAAAAGAATAAAAATAACATTAGCAATAGTATTTTCTTTATGTTACTTTCAAGTTTATTATGATATAGTACATTATTCGCCAAGTTTAAACGCAAATTTTGGCGGAAGCTTAGTTTAAATCACGAGGCGAAGCCGAGGGATTTATTCGCTCGAGCCAAAATTTTCGTTTGGACATGGCAAATACAGTTCTTTTCGTCATGAAATCGAGAAAAAGCCAAATAAAAATGACGAAATGACGAAAAATATTTTTAAAATGTACAATCAGTATCTTTTCAAGTATCTCATCAACCGCTAGAGATACGCAAAAATGGATAACATTTTTGGATTCACCATCATTGGGATACACTGTATGCACATAATAAAGAAGAAATATAAAAACGTGAATACCGATAAAAATAAATATAATGTTGATATGAATAAATAAATCATTTTAAGCCATGTAAAAAGGGATTAGCATCCTTCCGTTTTATGACGGTCAGCGCCGACTGACAGGACCCAATGCCGATTTTGGGCATAGCCCGTTTTCGCACCAGCTACCTGAGTACTGCTCCCCCACTACTCGGTTACCCCTCATGCGACTGGATCTCGGCTCACCCGTAACACCGGACTCTTCCAGTAGGGGTCCCTATTGTCCGAATAATGACACTTAAATGAGGAAAATTGCATTAGAAAAAATGTGTAATTCTTCAATTAGCGACTTAAAAATGCGATTTTTGGAATCTGTGAATTTTTACGATTCTAGAGATACGTAATTTGTCGTAAAAATTTTAAAATAGATTAAATTTGAAATTTTTAATTCTTTCAACTTACTCTAAAGATATATAGGTCTATAATTATTTCTCATATTTCTTAATTCGATTCGTGTATTTTAAGAATAATAAATTAATTTTCATTAAGCCAGTAAAATTTTTTGAAAACATGTGGATGTGTGAAAAATGGCGATAGTATGTCATTTTTAAAATGAATTAAACACTACAGTTACTTATTTAAAATTAAGTAGAGAGAAAAAGTGCGATTAGGGATGATTTAAATTTATTATCTATAATGATATTTTGGAGTTATAATTGAAATACGAGAGGAAAAATGTGTTTGAAGTAACCTATCAAAATGTGTCATTTTCGTAAAGTTTGATAATTTATTACAATCAAAATACACTACCAAAAATTTTAAAACTTGTTTTAAAATGAAGATTGATACCAACCTTTTGCACGGTATTCAGTAAAACTGCTTATCAAAATTTATTCTTCCAGATTTTCGTCCTCCGAAACCTGAAAATTAGCAAAAAATTCCACTTTCAAACCCGCGTATTTCCGAATATACATTTTTTAAAAACATGTTATCTAAGCGAATAAATTATTTATACTTATACCTATCACTCACAAAAACTTCGTGGATGTACTTTGCGTAGTTTCCTTTTAAATACCGTTTAAAATTTTGTCTCGACCGAGTGATTTTGACAAAGTTAACCAAAGTTGGTAAAGCAAACTGAAGAAAGCAGTCAGCGTAACGATTACTTTTCTTTTTTTAAATTTAAAATTCAACACAAGTTCTATACCTCAAGTAAGTACAATAAATCACTAATTTCAATCAATTTCGAAATCGTTTCAGGGATGCTACAAGCCAGGGGATGTACAGGAAAATCTGAAAAGGTCAGGGAATTTTTTTTTATTTAACTAATTATAATTATAAGTCAATCATTAAAATTATGTTTAGCCAATTATAATTATATAATTGCAATATTATATCATTATAATTAGAATTATAATGTCAGATATCGGTCAGTGAAAATAAAAAATTGGTCAGGGAAAGGTCAGGGTAATTTGAAATTGGGATGCAAAAAAGAACGTAAAAACGTAAGTCCTGTAAAACAGGACGTACACAGGTCTACTGGTCTATATACCTAAATTTTATTTATGGTCAATTTATGTATGTACGTGTATGTGCGTCTATTTTTGTTGTTGTAATTCCTATTTCTCATTCGAGAATTTTTTCTGCTTATTCTTTATATGTTAATTTTCATATTATAATATATACTAAACCAATTATGTTCAGGGGTGTATTTTTAATGAAATCTCTTACCTCCTTCTTTCTCTTTCTCCTCGTAAAGAATTTACTAAAAATATGGTTGACAAATAGGAATCACCTAGAAAAAAATAGGCACACGTATACACAAACATAAATTAACTAGGAATAAAATTTAAGTACATAGGTTAAAATAGGACGTGATTTTAATTTCATTCTTCCAAATTATTTTGAAACTGATTGAAATTAGTGATTCATTGTACTTACTGGAGAAGTGGAATTTGTGTTGAATATTAAACTCAAAAAAAGAAAAGTAATCGATACGTTGACTGCTTTCTTCAGTTTGCTTTACCAACTTTGGTTAACTCTGTCAAAATCGTTCGGTCAAGACAAAATTTTAAATGGTATTTAAAAGAAAACCATGCAAAGCACATCCGCGAAGTTTTCGTGAGTGATAGATATAAGTTTAAATAATTTATTCGCGCAGGTAAAATTTTTTAAAAAAATGTGTATTCGAAAATACGCGGGTTTGAAAGTGGTGTTTTTTTGCTAATTTCCAGGTTTTCGAGGACGAAAATCTGGAAGAATAAATTTTGATGAGCAGTTTTACTGAATACTGTCCAAAAGGTTGTTATCAATATTTATTTTAAAACAAGTTTTAAAATTTTCGGTAGTGTATTTTGTTTGTAATAAATTATCAAACTTTACGAAAATGAC
>JBAGKK010005016.1:0-12434 GCA_037177015.1 Euceroptres primus | reverse complement strand
TATATACGTACATCTAACTTGGGGTAAATCCAGTCCAGACAAAACACTGATCTGCCTACTATAATTTTTCTCGAAATTCGAAGTATCCAACTCAGTTACAGCCCAAGTTGTGGCTATAGTAATGAAGGTGATTATATCCATATCGAGACTTTCACAGGCCGTTGTTAACGTAACTTCTTCCAATACAACTTGAAGAAGCATGGACTCCAGTAATGATTCTTTCGACTCTGATTTACTATCCATAGATAGTCGGGATTTTATTTTTTCAGATATCGAATTCTTGGAACACCTCAGATATTCTTGAGCAGAATACTTATTCATCTCCTTCATTAATTTCTCCCTTTCTTTTTGAAGATCGAATCGATCAGGTAAAATGTTTCTGCAATTTGTATAGTATACCAGAAAAAATAACTTTCAAAGGAGGATATTTTTAGCTATGAAAGTTATAATTATCTGAAAATGTAGACTTTTATTTCAATATTCAAATAGTAAAAGTTCGGATACTTTTAATATTTATATTACCAATTTTAATCATTATGAATGAAATGAATAGAATTTTAGATATTTTTGCTAAAAGCATTTTAATTAGAAACGTGAGAAATATATAGATACAAATGTAAATGCTGGATATTGTGTGGATGTGCCTATTACTTTTCAGCAGTTGTTTAAGGGACTACACCACTGCAAAAATTTTTTTGGGAATTTTTGAAATTCAGTATTTCGAAAAGTTATCAACGGATTTAGGTTTTTTTTTGTTTTTTTGGGAAAAGTAATTTCTACAAATTTTTTAGGAAATTTTGTTATAAAAATTGAAATTGTTGACATAGTTAACGAACAAAATTTTGTATTTTTTTGGATTGCGGCAGAGTTACAGGTCGGCGAAATCATCTGAAACAAAAAGTCGAACAAGATTAATAAACACGAAAAGACTGACTGTCGTCGTACATGGGGATTTTTTGATAAAATGGCGGCCATTTTCGTTTTTTTTCATTTTTGTCAATTTTCAATCATTTCTTTCTCCGGAAGTTGTGGAAAAAACCGCGCGTACGACGAGAGATAATCTATCTGAAAATACACTCAAAAAAATTGAACCAAATCGAATGAGTGGTTTTCGAGAAACCTCTGTCCCAGTGGCAAAAAAACAAAAAGTTTTGTTCCTTAACTATGTCAATAATTTCAATTTTATTAAAAAATTTTCATACAAAACTTGTAGAAATTACTTTTCCCAACAAAACAAAGAAAAGAAAACCTAAATCCGTTGATAACTTTTCGAAATATTGAATTTCAAAAAATCTGAAAAAAATTTCTCAGTGGTGTAGTCCCTTAAACTCTATTAATTTTGATAATACGAAGTTCCAAATTTTTTGTACAGAATTAATTAAAACAATAAATATTTGTAAAAGTTCTTGGGCTCACTTTAAAGTTACATTTTTATACAAATATGTATTTCTTTTAAAGGTACAAGAAGCTGAAGTCATTAATATTTTTTTAAAAACATTCAAATATGAACTTTTTTTATCTTCTTATAAAATTGACTAAATCACTTCATCTTAGACTCATTGGACCGTAAAATTTCGGTAGCTCTCTTACCACTTTGGACAAAAAATGTTGAACTTCGCTTTATCGACATTATTAGAACTCAAGCAACTGTTGAAAAGTAGACTTACGCATAATAAACTGAATAAACTTAATATTAAGACTTGTTATAAAGAGCTACATAAAGCTACAAAAATTCTCAATATTAAGACTTTTTATAAAGACAAAAATTCATTGAAATTACTAATTACCTAATAGGGGATCTAGATTTCTTGGATAAAACTAGTAGCTCCTGCTCCGTACTTATTGTATTATTAACAAAATATCGAGCCTGTGGTACATCCTCGTACGAGACTAATCTGAAAAGAATCCACAAAAAGTAACACGATATTGGTCGAGAAAAAGAGAAGATTATTTTTCTATCAAAGGCCTTTCCTTGTTGAGAGTGGATCCATAGAAATTGCAAAGGCAAAAAAAATAAAAATCTCGGAAAATCTTTTACTCTCCATGTCAAGATTATGAAAAATTGATTTTTTCCCTGTGACGTGGAAGCCAAAGTTCTATGGAACAACAAAAATTGGAAGGAGAGTGCAAGAATACACGAGGTGGGAACATGAGGAAAACTCATTTTATCACGCGGTTAGAAAAATAAAGTTAGCTTTGATAAAAACCTGCTCAGTCTGAACCGAGCTTCGTTAACTCTTGGTTACAAACGTCGAGGCAGCATGACCTGAGGCGGGGCAAAAGCGAGTATATACAAGCTCACAAGTTGCGGGTTGTGCGCATCAACGCGATAATATTATTAGTGTTAGTCAGGAACTTCTGAGTCTGTAAACTGTGCTTCATTTAAACTTTGGGATATAAGTAAATTAGATATTAATTAATTGATGCAATTTGAAATTGATGAAAATAAAAATTCGCCTGATATTCAAATTAAATTAAAATTTAAATTTAAAATTGATTTATAATCGAAGCTCATTCAGTAAAATTTTATTAAACTGATCTGCTTTCAATATTAATGGATTCTCGATTCAAAGCTCACCACTTACTTAGAAATTCAAAAATGAATTTATTGGATTGTAAAAATCAAAAACTGGAATTTAAACTCATGAAATTAATTCCGAGGAGAGGGTGGGATAAATTGAAAAAAGGAGAGATTTTTTAATTACTTATAATGTTGACTTATTTATCAGTTACCTTATTTCTGATTAATAGATTGATTTTATACTTGTGATTAATTTCGTTTAAAATAAGATAAAAATTTATATTTTTTCGTGTTTGATTGCTCTAGTTTACTTTTAACGATCTGTTGTAAACACATAAAAGTTTAGAGTTGAATATACCTTTAACTCCGCCCTTCAAGTTTTCAGAATCGTTACTCAAAGTCGTTTCTTCAGCTTTCCTTTCAGTTATTGCGAGAAACTTTTACGCTTGCATGAAGACTTGCATCTTCTTGCATATAACCCAGTATTTCAAACCACTTTGAAATAAAATTAATAAAGTTATATCTTATAAATTAATTACACAATTCATTAATACACATTATACAATTCACATTATTTTTTTTAAAAAAGACAGCTGAAAAATCTATTTAGTAATAAGTTTGCGAATCTTGAATTTGTGTAGAAGCAAATGACATTTCTCTAATTTTATCATTTGAAATTAATTTGTCTCTTCGACAAAACTATTTTGTAACCATTTAGAATTTTAATTGAGAAATTACTTTGCAGTCATATTTAAGCATTAATTTCATGAAGATAAGATTCAACGTAAGTCAGTATCAAATCGCCGATAAATTTTCTGGACCACCATTTGGCCATAAACGACACGTTTTACGGTTTTATCGGATATTTGGACCATAAAAAAAGAAAGGAAGCAATCACCAATCTTAGGAACTTGAAAAGCATTGCAGAGCCCTCAATCGTTATTCGATTCTCATATATTTTTACGTTTAGTTGTGAATTTAAAAAACTAATTTGCCATAAGAGTAAAAAACCTCAGAATTGAGAGAAACTATCCTTACGCTGCAATTTTCGACCTATGCCATAAAACTGGAAATGTGAAAATTTTACTACAGTGCGGTATAATACGAGAAAGTTCTTACCGCTTTAAACTTTCGTACTTTAAGTAGAAGATGAAACAGTTTATTGGAAAACTATCAAAATTATTTTCCAGATTTTCAACAGCTACGTTATAAAAATCAATTTAAAATTCAACTAATTATCTCAAACTCTATTACCTTCTTCAATAAAATAGGTCAAAAAATGTTTGTTTTTAAATACAATTTTATGTTCTTGTCAATGCTCTTGAATACACATAAAAAAAATATAGTTTTTGTTACAGCTTGTTTTAGGTAACGTTTTTCTCTAGGTACAAAGCATAAATCTGCCCTTCTCCCTCAGGGCTTAAAATTGTTACAAACTGAATTAAGCCCACTTTTTGGGCATGAAACTAGACATTCTTTTCTGTGTATGAAAAAAAATCCTTTAACATCGCAAACAAACATAAAAATTCAATATTGCTTTTTTATAACACGTCATAAAGTATAGCAACCAAATCAATTTTATTTCGTTTTATTTTCACATCGGGTTAAATTTTCTCCGTTAAGAAAATATAACCGATGAGAATGAAATAATGAAATAAAATACCTTCTGTCATTCCTTTCTCTTTTTCCAAGAATTCTCGTTTGATACATTTTCTTTCTTTCATTAACTTCTCTCTCAAAATTCTGTAAAATTTCTCTCATAAAAAAAAAATTGCGCTCGCAAATCAATTCTTTGATTCTTCGCATTTTGGTTTAAACCAACCAACTCATTCAAAAAATGTGAAAATTTTAACTAATTTTTAAATTAGGTAATTAATTAATTAATTTTAAATTAATTCAAATTAATTTTTAAATTTTAAATAATAACAAACAGGCTACTAATAACGATTATTTCATAATTTTATACATTTCCCTGAATAATTTGACTTCATAAATTTAGAAAGTGTTTAAATAGTACGTTACGTACTTTATTTTTCAACACAACGTGCGCAATCCTAAATATTGCGTATGCTTTTTTTCGTAAGCGTGCGAAATATTGAGGATTGCGCACGGCATGTTGAAAAAATTATTGTTAATAACGAATATTTTTGGCTTTGAATTTTAATCTTCACATTAATTTAATGAAGTGAGGGTGACTATCAATTTTTCCGATCCGTTCGCCCATTTTTTAATCTACTTATTGTTAAATTTATCCACCTTTCGAAAGTATTATTAAATTTAAATGAAACTGAACCGCCAGTTTCAGCTTCATTAAATTTAAGCCTTTCAAAAACACGATTTATAATCCCTCGCTCTTTAAACTTTTATGTGATTAAATAATCATCATCGTTTCGAAAATGTAAACAAAGCTTCAAAAATAAAGTAAAATTACGTCAGTCATACAGAAAGCTCAATATTGGCCATAAACTAAATTTCCTGCAACTCACGAAATTTGAGGCGCTACACTTTTGCTTTATTGCCCCATAAATTCGCTATTGTTTTAGTATCTCTAGTTTCATTGATATAGGATGTACTATAAATCGAAACAAGTTATTTTCACGTGAAAAATCAGTAAAAACCAGCAGACACGCGAAATAATTCTCGTCACGCAGTAGAAGTTATGTTATTTGTTTATAACGTTCTAACATAGAAAAATATGGAAATTAATTTTTTGTATTCATGACTGCAAGAATATATTTTTCTCCGTGGATCCATTCTTAACGAATATTTGCCAATCTATAAATTTAAAGGAGAGTAAAATAAAAAATTAAATTTAAATGAGGGATCTAACTTTAAATAAAGAAAACTTAAAAATTCTATTTTGAAAGTTAAAGTCTCACAGGTTGTGACTTATGAAAGACTCTGTGGAATCCTCGAAATTGGTATCTTCCTGGAGTGGATTTTTCAATGGTTCGTGTTTATTCGGGAAGGAATCCTCTTTCATGTCCTTGTCTTGAATGGATATCTCCACTTTAAAATCATTCGAGGTCTCTACTTCGCCATTCGTTGAGATAACTTTCGGTGTCTCGCTTACGGATTCTTTGTATTCGGAAATGAAAACACACAATCACAGGAAAAGATTGTACGAGATGCAACTGATCGATCGACGTGTCGCGATAGAAAAAAGAATTGAATTCGTTCCGCTGACACACGATAACGAAAGCGCTTTCCGACCGTGAAGCGGTATCGGATTCGATCCTAGCAATAAATCTAGCGTATATACTTCAAAATCTGAAAAACCATTCATTCTACTCTACCTTCAATGCCTTTTACCTTTAAATTTTGAAATTTCCAATCAACATCGAAAATGCCCAAGTGCTTCAAATCTCGCAAAATGAAACAGTTTCGAATAAAGCTTCATGGAAGTAGAACTCTATTTTTATGGGTTTCAATTTAAGTAAAGATTCCTGATATATTTTTATAGGCTGTCAATAAAAATTGCAATTTTGATTTTTGTCTTGAAACTAAAAGTCGATCCGAAGAGTTTAATGACTCTTTAAAGAAAGCTTTTAGCTTTAAGGACGAAAATTTAAGCAATTTGAAATACTTTTTTTTTTGTTTGCCTGACAAACCTACATACATTTGACTGTGCAAATAACTTTGATTCTTTCTTTATCATTCTATTATATTAATTATTTTTACAGTTTAATAAGTGACCTTTTTAGGGATTAAATAAAGAATTAATTCGAATCTTGTGTGCTTTTAAAAAAACCTGAAGATTAAAAATTTATATCAGGGTGGCCTCTGATCGGGAAAATCGGGTTTTAGTCTGGGATTTAATTTTCAAATTAAAAATTAAAAATTTTCTAATTCATAAAGTTTAAAATACAGTTTTGAGGGCTTTGACAATTTAAAATTAAAAACGTTTGAATTTTAATAATATATTTCCAGAAAAACCTTTTCAGTCGGAAACTGTAAATGTAAATTAATTACAGATTTTTAAGATATACCTATAATAATATTTACAATTGAATCTCAATAATTGATTGATTTGTCTAATAATAGGCCGAGGATATTGTTACGGAAATTTCTGTACAACTATTGTAGAATACAACAGAAAGGGGGGACAGGCTATTATTACGGAAAATTCCGTAACAATAGCCTCGGTTCATATTATTTTGTGTGCAAGTTTTACGGAAATTTCCGTAATACTAGACACTGGCTTGATAATCATTTGTGAAACCTTAAATTTTCAGAGTACTACATTTTTAATTTTCAACGCTACAATTTTAATTTTTCCATTTTGTAAATTTTTATTTTTAACTGAAAATGTTGAATTTTGAACAATATGATTCACAATTTGACAACTATTAATTTTAAACGATTTAAATTAAAATAATTTAACTTTAAAAAGTTGCTTTATAAAAAAACGTTTTAATTTAAAAATAGTAATTTAATAAGTATTTAGTCTTAAACGCAGTTTAAGATCTGTCAATTTTGAATTTTTCTAATTTAAAAATTATGTCATTTTGAATTTTTCTGGAATAGTTCAATTTTTATAGTTAATAATAAAAAAATCCACTTTCGAAGTGCAAAAATGACAATGGACTTACTTTTCTATCGGAACTCTTAAACTTTCTTACTAGAAAAGTCGGTCCAATTACTTTAAATGTTCCTTGAGAATAGGTTTCATGAAATTATAATTTTAATTATTTTAAAATTTTTACAATTCCAATTTAAAATTGTTTAATTTTGGAAGTTTTTAGTTTGAACTTTTCAATTTACAAATTTGTAAGATTAAAATTATGCAGTTTTAAATTAAGGCTGGCCGAAAATATCGAATTTTAACCAATCAAATACCGACTATGAAAAAAGGTTCATAGCCTTTTCTAATCAAGACGAGTGTACAATTTTTTTTGTGGTCAATGTCATCCACAATTTTTTTTGTGGTCAATGTCATCCACAATTTTTTTTGTGGTCAATATCACCCAAGAGATTGAAATTTTTAATTTTGGAAATTTTTATATCTTTTTTTTCTTGAAGTGCAAAAATTATGGTTAATTTTTTCATGCAGAGATTGTGTTGATAATTAATAATAAAAAATAAAAACTGAAAAAAAATATTCTGATCAAGTTATGATTCTTTGAAAATGACCAAAAACATCACTTTTTTCAATTCGCCGAATGGAACTTTCATTTTAAAAAATTTATAAATTTTTTAAATGAAATTTTATTAGCTTGAACTGGAAAATCTAGCCATTATTTTCAAAAACTTACAAAAAATGTTTAGTTGTTTTTTTTAGTTCCTTAAAAGCTCAAAAATTTTGAAAATAATTAAAAGTAGAGAACATTTTTTAGAATAAAATAAAAATAATAGAATAATAGTTCGATTCTTCACGCTGAGCTAATGAATTTAATTTAGAAAATTAAGAAATTTTTTGTAATAAAAGTTTCATACCGCGATTTTTTAAAAAACTCATTTTTTGCGAATTTTCTAAAAAATATAACTTGGTCAAAATTAATTTTTGTTCATTTTTTATTTATTATTATTAATTAACGGCACAATCTTTGCATAAAATCTTTTCACCCCTAGAAAAATATAGAAATTTCAAAAATTAAAAATTTCAAGTTCTTGGTGGCTAATAATATTACTAATATATTAATATTATTAATATATTATTAATTAATAATATTGACCAAAAAAATAATAAAAAGATGCACAGTCATCCTGATTAAAAAAGGCAACTTTTTTACATAGTCGGTATTTCATTGGTCAAAATTTCACAGTTTCGGCCCGCCCTATTTTGAATAGATAATATTTAAAATGGTTTTTGTTTCCAAGGTTTCAAATTAAAAATTATTCAGTTCTGAAAGCTTGAATTTGAAAATGTTACTTTTCATGTCTTATAATTTTCAATTGTTCAATCTGAAACATTACAAATTTAAATTCATAATTTTTAATGGTATACGTGTTTCCGGAATTGTTAAAATTTGACGGAATTTGATATAAAATTGTTCAATTTTTTGGGTTAACAATAATTTCATACTGGCTCCTGATTTCATATTTTACAATTTTTAATGGGAAAAATATAAACTTACAAAAAATTTTTAGTTTTTTTTCAGTTTCTTAAAAACTCTAAAATCCAGAAAATAATTAAAAGCAGAGAACATTTTTTTAGATTAAACTAAGAATAATAGAATAATAGCTCGATTCTTCACGTCAAGCTAATGAAATTTCATTCAAAAAATTAAGAAACTATTTGTAATAAAGGTTTCATCCCGCGATTTTTAAAATCTAATTTTTGCGAATTTAAAAAAATCATAAGTTGGTCAAAATTAATTTTTCTTTATTTTTTATTAATTATTATTAATTAATTGTACAATCTCTGCCTAAAATTTTTGCACCCATAAAAAAATGTACAAATTTCAAAAATTAAAAATTTGAAGTTTGTGGTGACCAAAAAACTAATAAAAACATGTACACTCATTCTGAATAAAAAAGACAACTTTTTTTCATAGTCGGAATTTGATTGGTCAAAATTTGACAGTTTCAGTCCGCCCTATTTTGAATAGATAATATTTAAAATGATTTTTCAGTTTCGGCCCGCTCTATTTTGAATAGATAATATTTAAAATGGTTTTTGTTTCCAAATCTTCAAATTTAAATTATTCAGTTTTCAAAGCTTGAATTTGCAAATGTTAATGTAATGTTAATGTTAATAAAATTTTCAATTGTTCAACCTGAAGCACTACAAATTTAAATTCATTATTTTTAATGTGCACGCGCGTTTCCGGAATTGTTAAAATTTGACGGAATTTGATATAAAATTTTTCAATTTTTTGGGTTTACAATAATGTCATTCTGGCTCCTAATATCATATTTTACAATTTTTAATGAGAAAAATATAATTTTTACCGGAAATTAACGAGACGCAGGAATATACCCCAAAATTCACTTGTCATAATTTTCATTTGAACGAAACTCATATTGCCGAATAATCATTTGCCATAATTTTTATTTATTCAAATTATTACCATTTGCCATAATTTCTATTTATTCGAATATTCATTTGTCATAATTTTGATTTATCCGAATCATCATATGCCATAATTACTGTTTATACATATCGTCATTTTTCCAAATTTCAATTTGACAAATTACGATTCGGATAAATAAAAATTATGGCAAATGGCTGTTCGAACAAATGAATATTAGGACAAATTAAAATTAGGACAAATGAAAGTTAGGACACACGAAAATTAGGCAAAATAAAAATTATGACAAATGGCTGTTAAGACAAATGAAAATTAGGACAAATGAAAATTAGGACAATTGAAAATTAGGTCAAATGAAAATTATGGCAAATGACAATTCGGATAAATAAAAATTATGACAAATGAAAATTAGGACAAATGATTCGGATAAATAGAAATTATGAAAAATAGCGAGTCGGATAAAGAGAAATTATGAAAAATGGCTATTTGGCCAAATGCAAATTAGGACGAATGAAAATTAGGACAAATAAATATTATGAGAAATGTCAATTCAGATAATTGAAAACATTAACAAACAAAAATTAGGACAAATAAAAATGATGATAAATGGTTATTCGGACACAAAAAAATTATGACAAATGTCGATTCGGATAATTTAAAATGATGACAAATGGCTATTCGGAAAAATAAAAATGAGGACAAACGAAAATTAGGACAAATGACTAATCGAGTAAATAAAAATTAGCAGAAACGAAAATTAGGACAAATAAAAATTATGAAAAATGATAATTCGGATTATTAGAAATTATGGCATATGGTGATTCGGGTAAATCAAAATTATGAAAAATGAACATTCGAATAAATAGAAATTATGGCGAATGGTAATTCGGATAAATAAAAATTATGGCAAATGATTATTCGGTAGCATAAATTTCGGTCAAATGAAAATTATGACAAGTGAATTTTGAGGTACACGCATACGCCTCGAAATTATCCGCGAATTTTTTTTTGAAGTTTGAGTGGCCACTCTGATTATATTAAATTATAAAATTCAAATTAAACTTCCCATCAGAGTGACTTTTTTCGAAAAAAGATTAAATTTTTCGACTCCAATGAAGTTTTGTCTTAGCACAATAAGATTAATCAAACCTATTTCAAAGCGAGAGGTATCTGGACACGTTTCGTGTTCAAGTTTCAAAGCGGAAGCGTCATCAGTTTGACGTGTCTCGTGAAGTCCATTCAGGGCGTTCAAGTTCCCATCGAGCAAGCAACTATTTGGAATTGCTAGCGAGATAGAGTCAGGAATCGTGCAGTGAGGGAGAAAGTGGTCTTCCTGAGTACAACTCGTGTGAGGGACCGATTCAAGGTTTGTTTTCTCGTCTTGATTCGACCAAGCGGAAATCGGTTGCGACGGAATTCGACTAGTTTTCTCTCTGTTCAATAAACGTTCACTTGGCCACTTATCTTCCGGTGAGGCTGGCTTCCGCTGTAAGAATGGCGGGAAAAGAGGCTCTGGAACGAAAGCTTTTATGGGCTTTGTATTAAAAAACGTTTCGACCTTGCTCTCCCCAATTTCCGGCTGGTTGATCATCGATTCCTGCACTTGGCCCTTTTCCTCATTCATTTCACTTTTTTCCACCAAGTTTCCTTCAACATCCATGTTTTACAACAATATTTTCTTAGATGAACAGTAATTTATTCATAGAGTTAGTTTATTTGCACTAGTTTATTTAAAGGTTAAAATATACTCAAGGAGTCAATTGTTTTATTTTTTAAAGTTAAAAAAAATTGATAGCATTTGAAATTAAAATGGAATGGAATAAAAAATCTCGGAGAAATCTATAATAATTTATGAGCCTCGAAAGAAACGAATTGGAAGAAATGCAACTTGGCAATCTCGTGCTGGAATCTCGGTTTTTCAATTATGCAAAGTAGAAAATAATTAGTTGTCCCGGCAGCTGTTCAACCTTCTTTTCCCGGTTTCTCCACCGAATTTCTGGAATGTCGCATCATCTCCTTCCATAATTCCGCCGTGATATTGCGGCTGCACACGGTGGTAGATCCACAAGAGCAAAAGTCTGCGAATTCCGAGAGTAAGAGGATGATCTAAGATCTAAGAGAAACAGAGTATAACTTTCCATTAAAATATTTTAATCAAGCTGACAACCTCCGACAGGTCAAAAAGAAAAAGCTCTCGCATTCACTTTTTTGTTTCCTCTTCACAAAAACACCTTTCACTACACTATCCTATTTCACTCTCAAAAATTTTATTTATAAATGATTGCAAAATCAATTGCAAAAAGTATATTTCAAAAGCTTCTAAACTAAAAGCATTAAATTGGAAATCTGGACGGAAATTAAAACTGCAACTTGATTTCAAGACGATTAAAAAACTGACTGTAATTAAATTTGAAGGAAATGAGTCCAAAGGACAAACTTTCTTCGAAAGCACGAAGCTTGCATCTTATAAACTCAGAGCACGATGCTCCATTTTCTTTTTCAGAATACAAATAAAGCTCTTGACTTTCTCATTTACTCGCACATCTCTAGCTCGCTTTTCAGCAGTAAATACGATTTTCTATGTCACGTTGAGTCAGGTCCGTTGGAAAATTATATGAAAATTGTATATTCCCCACAGAAATTAATGCTGCATTTTGTACCCAGTTTCCAGCATTTCCACTCCAAGAAAATCGTGGTTAAATTCTAGTATGTAATTACACTTTGTACTCGCTTCAGTGGTCATTTGTGTTCTAGTGAAAAACGTCAGCCTCAGTAATGAGTATACAGAGCCAGTTTTGTGATTAAATATCGATCGAGCCTCGTTTTAATAACTTGATCCATTATTATTATTATTATTTATCAGCATTTGGAACTCGAAAGTTCATTGCCTCATCTACCCGAGACCGCTACGCGTCTCTATCCTGTGCATCATCCATCCA
>JBAGKK010005015.1:15076-45711 GCA_037177015.1 Euceroptres primus | reverse complement strand
AAAACGAATGGTTACTGCCGAAAAACGAATGAGTCGTGCCAATACACTACTCAGTCGTCTATTCAACTTTTTTTTTCAGCCACACGACTGAGTCGTTTATCATAGAGTAACGGTTAGTCAAGGATTTTCTCCGTGTATTTCTCCCATGTAAATTATATGAGAAACTTCAAGGCCCTTGGCCCATGTGGAAAATTAACCGATTTGGCTCAACTTTGGAGTACTTTCTTTTTTTGGGCATTCGAACAATATTCGAGAGTGGGAGCGAAGGAATTCTAAAAAAAATTTTTACAGGTAAATAAGGACCACGCTATTGATTAAATCTTCTTAATTTTAATTATATCACAGATAATTTTTTTTTGAATTCAATGAATTGAGTGAATGAATGAAATGAATTGAATTTTTCTTGAAAGCTATCAAAATTCTGTAAAATGAGCGCAAAATGAAGCCATTTTGTCAACTTTTTTGGAAGATATTTAAAAAATAATGCAAATTTCGATGATTTCTTGAATCTTAAATAACATCTGAAATACTGAACATTTTTAATATTCATTAAATCGTTAAAAAGGTAAATTTCTATAGAAACGCAACAGTTTATCAACATTATTGTGCAATTTTTTGCTTGCATGGTGTAAGATGTTAAAGTTGGAACAAAAAAACGTAGAAGATTTTAAATACTTTTTCTGCTGAGAGAAATATTTTTGTAAAATATATGAAATAATATAAAATAATATAAAAATCTTGAACTTTCTATCAAATTTACTTAAAATGTATATTCATTTCGCTTTTATTATTATTTTCCTGCAAATGAGATATCTTCAAATTTTTACAACTTTTTTGTTCCGACTTTAACATCTTGAAACATGCAATCAAAAAATTGCACAATATTTCTAAATATTTGGTGCCATTCTTTAGAAATTTACCTTTAAAACGAATCCAACAATATTGAAAACCGTATATTATTTCAGATGTTACTTAAAATTTAATAAATCATTGAAACTTGCACTATTTTTGAAATATCGTCTTAAAAAATTTACAAAATTACTTCATCTTGGGCTCATTTTTTACAGAATTTTGACAGCTTTCAACTTATTTACGAAAATGAATTTTATCTATAATGTAGTTAAAATTAAGAAGCCTTATGGAATCGTCGAAAAGGTTTGATATAATAAAACTACTTATTAAAGCACAAAACTACTTTTTCCTAATAAAAAAAAACATATTTTTGTGGGTAGAGAGATTTTGTTAAAAATTTTTAATTATGTAATTTTTAATTGAAATTTCTATGTTTCTTAAATTATAGAACTGGAAATATCTTCAAGAGTGAAACGCGGATTCGCCACTTTCAACTTCCCAAGATTCTTTTCCAAAAAGGGAGAAATTGAAGAAGCAGCTTTTGAACTTTACTTAATATTAAGGAAATATAAATTTTCATAGCAAAAAATGTATGTATATATATATATATATATATATATATATATATATATATATTCATTTATTTATAGATGTGTTGTGCCGCAAAAATATAATGAAGATAAGCAAAGAAAAACAAAAAAATACGAAAATACTGGTATTTTGTTATTGTTACCCTACCTGTATTTTTTCCCTTTGTTTATTTTTTTCTCTAATTCTGTCAGTTTGGTATAAATTGATGAAATAACAATATTTTACTTAGAATATATTTTTTTATAATCAGAAAATTTCAAGTAACTTTCAAAAAACATTTTAAAAAAATATAAATAATAAGATAAATAATTTAGAAGCATAACGTAAACTTCTTAATTAGTTATCGTGTGTGAAGTCTGATTTTGAATTTCAAAAACTAACGACATTCAGTCGTTAAAAATTTATAACAAAGAAATAAATGTGCATTTTTTTAATCATGCAAAATTCCACGTAAAATTCTAATCACATAATTACAATTTATAATAAAAATTTATAAATTAAAAATCCTATTGTCAATTATTGTCTTTGCAATTTATGCATTTATAACAAAATTTCTTTTTAAAATTCTGAATTATAAAAATAATAAATTAAAATTTCAAATTCAGACCAGTTTTTTGGAAAGCAAGTGCAATACGTTTAGAATATCACGTGAAAAAATTTTAAGGTAAACATTTCTGTATTTGTATAAACGAAGGGATGTAACCTTTGTATTCAAACGTGGCCACACCTTTGTCGAATTAATTATTGACGTCAAAAAAATTAATTCGGTTAATTAAATGTTATATAATGTCAATAATGTATAAATTATGAATAATATTTCAAATGTTATTTTCAGAAAAATCATTATTTTAACCAGGAAAAAACGATTTGTGTAAACTGAATATCAAGTAAAATCAATTCATTTACAATTGCAGTACGTAAATAATCGATTTAATGAGTAACTTAATTGTTATAAACAAATTTTATAAAAAATTACTCTAATGTGCCATTTTAGCAAGGGAAAAATTTTTCTCCACTATAATTGCTGAAATTTATTACGAAAGTGTTATTTAGAAAATTGACAAAAATTAAGAATTTTTATTTTTATAAAAGAATTTTACAAACATATACTTGAATTTGTCATTTTCGTTAGAAAATAGTATTTTTATAGAGAAATATTATTTTCTCGCTCAAAACTACTGAGATTTGTTATAAAAGTGTCAGCTAGTAACTAAAAATTGTCAAAAATTAGGAATTGTTATTGTTATAAACAAATGTTTTAAACACTTACTCGAAATTGACATTTTCAAACAGAAAAAGAGTATCTTCTGGCTTAAAATTACTAAAATTTGTCAAAAATTAATAATCCTTATTGTTATAAACATAAATAAATACTCAAATTTGACATTTTAAAACAGAAAAAAGTATTTTCTGGCTTAAAATCACTGCAGTTGGTTATGAAAGTGTCAGTAACAAAACATTGACAGAAATTAAGAATTTTTGTCATAATTGTCATAAACAAATTCATAAATAAACGTTTAATTTGCATTCTGTTCTTTGAAGTCAGCGTAATCTTCTCTGATCAATCCTGATTGAAATTTTTCTGATTATTTTCAACTACAAAAATCAATTGACAATAAAATATTTTCTTTCCTAATAAAAACCGTATTTGTTCATGATATTTTGTACAATAATTTGTTTCGTCATTGAACAAAACAGATCGAAATAGATATCGAGAATAAAGATCGCTTCATAACGAACTGCAGTAATTTTTAGCCAGAAAATTATTTTTCTGCTTGAAAATGTCAAATTTGAGTATTTGTTTATAAAATTTGTTTATAACAATAAAAATTCTTAATTCTGACAATTTTTTGTTACTGGCTGACACTTTCATAACAAAACTCAGTAATTTTGAGCGAGAAAATATTTTTTTTCTACTTAAAAATGACAAATTCGAATATGTGTTTATAAAATTTGTTTATAACAATAACAATTCTTAATTTTTTACAATGTTTTGTTATTGGCCGACACTTTTATAACAAATCTCAGTGATTTTAAGCCAGAAAATATTTCTCTGTTTAAAAATGTCAATTTGAGAATTTTTTCATAAAATTAGTTTATAACAACAATTCATCATTTTTTAAAATGTTTTGTTACTAGATGACACTTTCTTAATAAATTTTAGCAAATATAGTGAAGAAAAAAAAATTTCTGTGCTAAAATGGCACATTAGAATAATTGTTTATAAAATCTTTTTATAACAAATAATTTTCTCATCAAATCGATTATTTACGTACTTTAATTGCAAATTCATTGATTTTACTCAATATTCAATTTACACAAATCATTTTTTTCGGATTAGAATAATGATTTTTCTGAAAATAACATTTTTTCTACCTTAGTTTACATAGAATTTTGCAAAAGCAAAAAAAATCAAATATCGCAATATCGGCCGGATTATTTTAATAGTAAGAGATTTTAAATGAATCAAGGACCTTATGAAGAAGAAAATTTGTTATCAAGCCTTACTGAAAGATACAACCTCATCACAATATTGAATGGAAAAAATTACGATATAGGAAAAACTAATTAAAAAATGTTTGATTTAAAGAAACTTTGTTTTTGAGACTTAGTGTAGATGAATTCCACAGAGAAAACAGAAAACTAGGTCGATCTAGATAATTTTATCACCGATCTTCAGTTTTTACTGTAGTTATATTATTAACTGGATATAGATAATCACTAGATGATAATAAGATTATCCAGTTAAGATGAAACCTGATGAATTTTCAATTTCAATATCGAAAGTGATTCATCCTAAATTCCCTCAGCTTTAAAATTATTGTCTGTATCATTTTTATTCGCAAAACTTCTTCTTTTGACTAATAAGAAATGATTAATTTAATAGTGAATCACTCATTTTTACATTATATACACAAAATATAGTTCATATGTAAATTCTATTAAAGAAATTGCTCACTTTATGTAGATCAGGGGCTTCTTTATTCATAAAAGATTTTAATTTCCGGTATTACACTTTCGAGAAATTGACGTCAAATCCTTGCAAAAGGGGTCGTACAACGATAGAAAATAGTTTAAATTTTGTATTGAAATTATTTCAACAAGTTAACGAAATAATAATAAAATAAAAAAGATTGAATAATGAAATCAGTTAAATAATAAATTAATACATTAGGTTAAGAATTAAATTATTATCAGCTTAGTATTTTTCCTAATTTGATAAAGTTTGTTAATGTTTTTTCTTAAATTTAGTAATGTTTTTAATTAATTAATTTCTATATTAATTAATAATTATTAATTAATTATTTATTTTTGTTTAGTTGTTTAAATTTTGCAACACAAATTTTTTAATCCTTCAAAGAATTTAAAAATATGTATAAATCAATAATTATTGATCAAATACGAAGCTCTTCATTTTTCGAAGTTTCAGATATTCTACCTATATATTTTTAAAATATACAAATTAATTTTTTTTATTTTTGTTTTTTTTTATTTATTTTTTATTTATATTTATTTATTATTATTATTATTATTTTATTTTATTTTTATTTATATTTATTTATTTTTTTTATTTTTTTTATTCTTGTAGAAAATACTGAGACAAAAAAGTTTGTTATTATTTTCCGGTTATTATAATAAATATTATATTATAATTTTATTTTATTATATAACAAATATTGCACTTTCGAGAAATTGACGTCAAATCCTTGCAAAAAGGGTCGTACAACGATAGAAAATAGTTCAAATTTTGTATTGAAATTATTTCAACAAGTTAACGAAATAATAATAAAATAAAAAAGATATAATAATGAAGTCAATAAAATAATAAATTGAAACATTAGGTTAAGAATTAAATTATTTATTATCAGCTCAGTATTTTTGCTAATTTGATAAAGTTTGTTAATGTTTTTTTAGTAATGTTTTTAATTAATTAATTACTATATTAATTAATAATTGTTAATTAATTTTTTTTATTTAGTTGTTTAAATATTGCAAAACAAATTCTTCAATTCTTTAAAGAATTTAAAAATTTGTATAAATTAATAATTATTGATAAAATACGAAGCTCTTCATTTTCCGAAGTTTCAGATATTATACCTATATATTTTTAAAATATACAAATTAATTTTTTTATCTGAAGAGTAAGAAAATAGTATCTTAATTTCCAGATTTTATTCTTGTAGAAAATACCGAGACAAACAAGTTTTTTAAAATTATTTTTCGGTTATTATAATAAATATTATAATATAATTTTATTTTATTATATAACAAATATTGCACTATCGAAAAATTATTTTTCGGTTATTATAATAAACATTATATTATAATTTTATTGTGTTATATAACAAATATTATATAATAAATATTAATAATTAGAAATACTCTGTAAAAAAATATTTAAAATCTTTAAAATATTTAATATTTATATTTATTTATTGACAGTCTTGAATGTATATATATTCAGCTAATATTATAATAAATAATAAATGTTATTTAGTTATTAGGCTTTTTCTATTTTTCACTTATTATTCATTCATTTTTTATTTTCATTTGTTTAATGAAACAAAGAATCGATTAATAGTTGAATTTAAATACCAATAAAAACAAATTATTATTGTTAACTTATTTGAAACGAAACGGTAAAAATTTGTAATTTACATAAGTAGTATTAAATAATTTATTAATTAATTTAAAAGAAAACATTTTTATTCACTTTTTATTTATTCTTTTCAGAGAAAAACCAAACAATGGATTATGAGAGTTATGAACTCTTGTTAAAACAATTACTCTTTTTAAGTCTTTCATTGCACTTTCAGAGGTTGAATTAAACTCGAGGCTTATTTTATGTCAATTGTGTTCAGGTATTGTTTTTGCCTCCCCCGTGGAGTCTGGGATGCCTATATAAGGCGTCGGAACGCTACCACCCTGTCAGATCGCATCAACGTACCGTCATCCGTCGACGAACTCAAACAGGATTCGAAACAAATTTTCCGAAAGTAAGAAAATCGAGTTTTACAAAAAAAAAAAATTTAAATTAATTAAATTAATTATTTAAATTCTGCCTGATTATGAAAATAATTTCTTTATAATTTTGACTTGCTAGTAAAATTCTACAAAGTTAACAAGTGTGATGAAAGTGAATTCAGTTTAAAAAGAAAGTATTTCTTTGTGGTGAAGTTGCGGTTTCTAAAACATGGATTTCGATTTTTTACAACAAAAAAGAAAAGAGAAGAATGGATTCTTAAATAAAAACATAAATTGTTCAAAAATCATTAAATAATTTGAACAGTAAGAAACAAAAATTAAGATCTTTCTGAATTATTAAAAAATACTTTTCGGCAAATTAACATCTTAATTATGAATTATTTATTATTAAATACTTTTTTTTACTAATAATGGCAAATTCTATTTTTTAATATTCGAAACATTTTTCTTATTAAAAATAATTCAATTTAATTTCGAAACGATATTATTAGAATTGGATTTTATGTCTCAGTAAAATTTTTGGAAATTGGAAATTTTTTCATATTTTTATAATTAGCGTGAACTCAATTAAACATTTTATTTTCTATAATTCTTTCTGAATTAATAAAAACCTCTGTTTGACACACTAACATCTTAATTATGAATTATTTATTATTGAATACTTTTTCTTACTAATAATGGCCAATTCTATTTTCTAATATTCGAAACATTTTTCTTATTAAAAATAATTCAATTTAATTTCGAAACGATATTATTAGAATTGGATTTTATGTCTCAGTAAAATTCTTGGAAATTGGAAATTTTTTCATATTTTTATAATTATCGTGAACTTAATTAAACATTTTATTGTCTATAATTCTTTCTGAATTAATAAAAAAACTCTGGCACACTAACATCTTAATTATGAGTTATTTATTATTAAATACATTTTTTTAATAATAATGGCAAGTTCCATTTTTTAACATTAAAAACATTTTTCTTATTAAAAACAATTTAATTCAATTTCAAAACGATATTACTAGAATTGGATTTTATGTCTCAGTAAAATTCTTGGAAATTGGAAATTTTTTCATATTTTTATAATTAGCGTGAACTCAATTAAACATTTTATTTTCTATAATTCTTTCTGAATTATAAAAAAACACTGTTCGACACACTAAAATCTTAATTATAAATATTTATTATTAAATACTTTTTTCACTAACTATGGCAAGTTCTATTTCTTAATATTCAACACATTTTTCTTATTAAAAATAATTTAATTTAATTCTGAAACGATATTATTAGAATTGGATTTTATGTCTCAGTAAAATTATTCGAAATTATAAATTTTTTTATATCTTTATAATTATAATGAACTCGATTAAACATTTTATTTTTAAATGCTAGTTATATGTTTAAAAATAAATATTCTTTTGATTTAAAAAGTTTAAAAAGCATGATGCCAACAATTAATTAATTAATTAATTAGACTTAATTTTTTTTTAAATTTATTTTATTTATTTTTCTACCAATAAAATCTCAACCTTTTTTTGATTCTCTACTTTTTTATATATTTCTTTATAATTTGACAGAAATTAAGATCTTTCTGAATCATTAAAAAATACTGCTCGACAAATTAACATCTTAATCATGAATTATTTATTATTAAATAGTTTTTTTTACTAATAATGGCAAATTCTACTTTTTAATATTCAAAACATTTTTCTTATTAAGAATAATTTAATTTAATTTCGAAACGATATTGTTAGAATTGGATTTTACGTCTCAGAAAAATTCTTGCATAAAATATTTTCATATTCTGATAATTATCGTGAATTCAATTAAACATTTTATTTTCTATAATTCTTTCTGAATTATTAAAAAACACTGTTCGAAACACTCACATATTAATCATGAATTATTTATTATTAAATATTTTTTTCACTAACTATGGCAAGTTCTATTTCTTAATATTCAAAACATTTTTCTTATTAAAAATAATTTAATTTAATTCTGAAACGATATTATTAGAATTAGATTTTATGTCCCAATAAAATTATTCGAATAGGAAATTTTTTCATATTTTTATAATTATTGTGAACTCGATTAAACATTTTATTTTTAAATGCTAGTTTTATGTTTAAAAATAAATATTCTTTTGATTTAAAAAGTTTAAAAAGCATGATGCCAAAAATAATTTAATTTAATTTCGAAACGATATTATTAGAATTGAGTTTTATATCTCAGTAAAATTCTTCGAAATTGGAAATTTTTCATATTTTTATAATTATCGTGAACTCGATTAATCATTTTATTTTTAAATGCTGGTTTTATGTTTAAAAGTAAATATTCTTTTTATTTTAAAAGTTTAAACAGCATGATGACAAGAATTAGTTAATTCATTAATTAGACTTAACCTTTTGTAAAAATTTATTTTATTTATTTTTCTACCAATAAAACCTAAATCTTTATTTGATTCTCTACTTTTCTATATTTTTTAAAAATAATTTTACAGAAATCAGAGATCTTTCTGAATTATTAAAAAAAACTGTTCGATAAATTAACATCTTAATTATGAATTATTTATTATTAAATACTTTTTTTGCTAATAATGGCAAATTCTATTTTTTAATATTCGAAACATTTTTCTTATTAAAAATAATTTAATTTATTTTGAAACGATATTGTCAGAATTGGATTTTACGTATCGGAAAAATTCTTGCATAAAATATTTTCATATTTTTATAATTATCGTGAATTCAAGTAAACATTTTATTTTCTATAATTCTTTCTGAATTATTAAAAAACACTGTCCGAAACACTAACATCTTAATTATGAATTATTTATTATTAAATATTTTTTCACTAACTATGGCAAGTTCTATTTTTTAATATTCAAAACATTTTTCCTTTTGAAAATAATTTAATTTATTTTGAAACGATATTGTTAGAATTGAATTTTACGTTTTGGAAAAATTCTTGCATAAAATATTTTCATATTTTTATAAATATCGTGAATTCAAGTAAACATTTTATTTTCTATAATTCTTTCTGAATTATTAAAAAACACTGTTCGACACACTTACATCTTAATTATGAATTATTTATTATTGAATATTTTCTTACTAACTATGGTAAGTTCTATTTTTTAATATTCAAAACATTTTTCTTATTAAAAATAATTTAATTTAATTTCGAAACGTTATTATTAGAATTGGATTTTATGTCTCAGTAAAATTCTTCGAAATTGGAAATTTTTTCATATTTTTATAATTATCGTGAACTCGATTAAACATTTTATTTTCAAATGCTAGTTTTATGTTTAAAAATAAAACCTTATTGTATTGCCCTGTATATGGAGAAATACAACGAAATAATTAATTTAATTTATTTTTAAAAATCTTTTAGTTTTCTACGAGCTATTATTTATTTGGCCCAGAATATTGTGACGGAATTTTCCGTACAACTAGCATGCAACACAAAGGCGGAACCGATTATTGTTACCGAAAATTCCATAACAATAGCCTCGGCCCATACTATGCTGTGTGCTAGTTGTACGGAAATTTCCGTAATACTAGACACTGCCTATTTATTTTATTTCTTAATTTTAAAGAATTCTTTCAATTTTGTTACAAAAGTAAAAAATCTAGGTTTTGTTTAGAATTTAAAACAAATTGTCCTCTTCGAAATATTTTTTTGATTTAAAAAGTTTAAACAGCATGATGCCAAGAATTAATTAATTATTTAGACTTAATTTTTTGTTTTAAATTTAAACTGAAAAATTTATTTTATTTCTTTTTCTACCAATAAAATCTAAATCTTTTTTGATTCGTCTTCTTCTTGTATTTTTTTTTACATGAAGTTCATGTAAGTGTGTCCTGTAAATTTATTAAAAGCCTTTTAAGAAAAAAGCCCATAAAATTAAATCCCACTCTACATAGTAAAATGTAATAAAGCGCTGTTTCAGGAATATCGTAAAAATAATAGAAAGCACTCTCCATCTTGATCCAATAAATTAGTTGGTCTGCGGCAGCAGTGAAAAGTTCGTCAATTATTTTTTTATAAGAAAGTGGGCGTCACTTAAAGCGAAAAGAAAGTTTCCTGATTGTTAAAAAGTTCGTTTCCTTGATAAAAGATAAAATTAAATAACTGCCAATATTTTCCTCGCCTTCGATCAAAAACAATATTCTCACTCGAAATTATTTGACAAATCATTTCTGGAATTTTATTTATTAAATTACCATTACTTATTTGTTTATTAAATTACAATTATTTATTTTTTTATTAAATTACAATTATTTATTTGTTGATTAAAGTACAATTATTTATTTGTTTATTAAATTACAATTATTTATTTGTTGATTAAAGTACAATTATTTATTTGTTTATTAAATTACAATTATTTATTCGTTTATTAAGTAGAATAAATCATTCGTTTATAAAATACAATAAATTATATGTTTATGCAATACAATGAACTATTTGTTTATAAAGCACAATAAATTATTTGTAAAATGCAATAGAATGCAATAAAATGAACTATTTGTTTATAAAACACAATAAATTATTTATAAAATGCAATAAATTATTTGCTTACACAATAATTTATTTAACCTAAAACAACAAAGATTAAATGAAGAATATAATTTGGAAATTAGAAAAAAAGGGCTGAAGAAAAAGGTTATTTATATTTATTCTCCTGTTGAAAAAATGACAATAAAGTGCTTAATTAAAAGCTCTTAATTAATTATTAATTGCAAAAAGTGATAAAGTAAAAAGCATGTAAGTCAATATGTAATTAATTTAATTTGCAGAGCTGATAATCACATTTTCAAGTTTATAAATGATGCATCAAAGTGCAGGTGGTGTTTAATAAAGCAGTAATTATATTGCTCGTATTTACTCCAAAGTAATAAGAAGAGAGAAGGCTCACAACTTTGGTACTTTATGTGCAGCAATGTGTGCATAAGTGCTCTAATATAACGTGTAATATAAAGGTTGATAAGTATCAGACAGTAATCTCAAAAAAATAACTTTTTCATTTACCATCCTCAAGAAAAAAAACTATCAAGCTTATGCTAAAATTAAATTCATTTCTTAAACTTGAATTGTTATAAATTATTTAAATTATCATAAATTTGTTCTGTTTCAAAGTTATAACTAAATTATTACATTAAATATTTATTAAAACATATTTCTTCGTTTTTTGCTGAAAACTTGGGCTAAATAAAAATTTAAAAAATTAATTAAAACATTTGAAATTTCTAGAATTCTACAACTCATAGGAATTTCTTCTGCAAATCTAGAAAATAGAATTCCTATAGAATTCTATAGAATTCAAGAAATATATTCTTCAAAAATTATTTTTTTTGAATTCAAGATGAATTTCGTGACAATTCTATAGGAATTGACAAGAAAATCTACAGAAATTTCATTGATATACCAGAAGAATTTCCTGAATATTCCAGAAGAATTTCAGCATATACAAAAAAGACCCTTTGATTTTCTACTAGAATTCCATACAAATTTCATGAATATTCCAGAATAATTTCATTCTAACAGAATATTCCAGCAAAATTCTATGGATCTTCCAGGGGAATTACTTAATTTTAAAAATTCGAAAAAAATCTTAAAAAAGATTCTATCAAAGTTCTATAGAAATTTGGTTAAAATTCAACAGAAATTCATAGCGAATATTCCATAGCAATTCCATTGATATTGCAGAAAAACGACATGGATATTCCAGAAGAATTCAATAAATATTCTATAGAGAAATTTTTACAGAAATTCCATTTATATTGCAGAATATTGCCATGGATATTCCAGAAGAATTTCCTGAATATTCCAGAAGAATTTCCTGAATATTCCAGAAGAATTTCCTGAATATTCCAGAAGAATTTCCTGAATATTTCAGAAGAATTTCAGAATATATAAAAAGACCCTTTGATTTTCCACCGGAATTCCATGAGAATTTCTCGGATATTCCAAGATAATTTCATCCCAACAGAATATTTTAGGAAAATTCTACGGATATTCCAGAGGGGTTACTTAATTTTAAAAATTCCAAATAAGATCTAAAAAAAGATTCTGTCAAAGTTCTATAGAAATTCGGTAAGAATTCAACGGGAATTCCATAGAGAATATTCCAAAGAAATTCCGTTGATAATGCAGAAAAATGACGTGGATATTCCAGAAGATTTCATTGGATATTCCAGAATAATTCCATTCCAAAAAAATATTCCAGCAGAATACTATAAATATTCCATAAGAATTTCATGGATATCCCATAAGTATTTCATGGATATCCCATAAGAATTTCATGGATATTCCTGAAGAATTTCATGGATATTCTAGAAGAATTCCATGTATATTCTAGAAGAATTCCATTAGAACGGCATACTTCAGCAAAATTCCATGTATATTCCAAAGCAATTTCTTAATTTAAAAAAGTTTAAACAAAATGTAGAAAAATTCTATTAAAGTTCTATAGAAATTCTCTGGCAGTTCAATAAAAATTCCATAGAGAACATCCCACAGAAATTCCATTGATATTGTAGAAAAATAACATGGATATTCCAGAAGAATTCATTGAACATGCCAGAAGAATTTCATTCTAACAGAATTTTTCAGCAGAATTCTATAGATATTCCATAAAAATTTCATGGATATTCCAGAAAAATTGCTTTACTTCAAAAATTCCATTCCAACAGAATTCTATAAATATTCCATGAGAATTTCGTAGATATTCCAGAAGAATTCTTTAATTTCAAAAATGCCACACAAAATCCAGAAAAATTCTATCAAATTTCCATGGAAATTCTGTAAAAATTTAACAAGAATTTCATAGAGAACATTCCACATAAATTTCATGGATATTCCAGAAGAATTCCATTGGAATTAGGGAGAGGAATTTCTTGGAAATGCCAGAAAAATTCCTTGGATATTGCAAAAGAATTCTTTGGCTAAGCAAATTCCAGGCAAATTTTCGAAAAATTCTTGTAAGCTTCTATGGAAAATATATAAGAATTTCGCAAAAATTACACAAATTATAAAATTCTACAATAATTTTTTGGAATGTAAAATTCATTTTTAAATAGAATATTTTTAAATATTTTTTTTTTGTATAGAGAAGAATATAATTTAATATTTTTTTTCTAGTTGAAGGTAAAATTTCTGATTAAAAACAAATGAGAAGATTGGATGGTTGGATGAATTAATAAATTTCTACGAGAAAGCTCAACAAGTTACTTGTTATTTCGAAACACTTTGCATAAGTTCGAACTTTGAAATTGAATTTGCGTGCATTGATGGAATTTACATCACGAACTTTTATCCCGTCACGAAAGCAAATCAATTGTATTAATAAATTTAAACAAAATAAATAAAATTCTTATGACAATTTACTAAAAATTCCCTGGAAATCAGACGGAAATTCCAGACGTATTCTATTCGTGTTAAAACAGAATTCTGTCGAAATTCCCAAGAAACTTGCAAGTCCCATAACACTCCATAAATTCTAATTCGGAATTCCACGAAAATTCAGTGGAATTCTTTCACATATAAAAATATAAATTCATTTTAATTCAATTGGAATTCCGGGAAATTCCATCAATTTAATTTGATAGAAATTCCAAAGTCATTGGATTTTCTTTGGTGCACAATAAAATAAAGTTACGTGAATTATCAAAAATGTAATTATTAAAGAAGAAAGCAAGTGTTAAAGAAAAAATATTCTTGAAAGATTAAGAATAAAATTAATAGACAGAAAAAGAATAAAAAATTCTCAGTACCTACAAATCGAGATTTTCTTTAATATCACAAAATGTCAGAAAAATTGTTTACTTCATAATCCATTGATAAAATCTATCATTGTTTCTCAAATAATATTTCCAGTCAACTCAAGGTTTCGATTATGCGTGGATGACAAAGAAATGCGATCCGACTTGTATTAATGGTTAAGGGTATGTGATACATAATGACGTTACGAATAACTAATTATCTGGACCAGGATTTCATTGTAATGAACCTTGTTAAATTTATATAAAGGTCACAAACGTCAGTTGCATGTAAATTAATTAAATTGAATACATTTAATTTAATTTATTTTAATTTACTTAATTTATTTTAATTTACTTAATTTATTTCATAATTACCTATATAAATTGATTTATCGTAACTATAATTTTACTAATTTAGTTAATAAATATTTAGTTTATAAAATATTTTATAAATTAATGAAATAGAAACAATTACGGACTACAATAATTAATCAATCATAAATAAATAGGTAAACAAAAATAAATTACTGATTAATTTGAATTTTGAATTTTCAGATGCAAATATTTTTATGGCTGTATCTTGTGACTTCGTTGAAGATGGTCTCAACGAAAACGGAGCCATTAAGTTTTACTGCCACAGAAGAGGAAATACTATCTCCTCTTTTTAGTCATTATAGGAAAACTGAACCTTCACAATTACATGACGAATTCCTACTAGATGACGACACAAGTGAGTTTCAATTTATTTTGTTTATATAGTAAAAAAACAAGTAAATAAATAAATAAATAATCAGCTTCTGAATAAATAATAAATAATGTATTTATCATCAAGTAATATTGTTATAATTACTGTCTTGCTCAATCAATGTGAATTTTTTTGTTGTAAATCATCACATGAAAATTCCATATAGAATTTCACTGAGGAATTCCATTCCATAAATTCCGCAAGAAACAGAATTTCTGTAGAATCCTGGAATTTTAATTTCCCGAATTCTGTTTTATGAATTCAAATACAATTGATCTAGAACTACCCGAGAATTCTTCTAGAATTTCCGTAGGATTCCCGTAGAATTCTTCTGGAATTTCCGTAGGATTCCCACAAAATTCTTCTGGAATTTCCGCAGGATTCCCGCAGAATTCTTCTGGAATTTCCGCAGGATTCCCGCAGAATTCTTCTGGAATTTCCGTAGGATTCCCGCAGAATTCTTCTAGAATTTCCGCAGGATTCCCGCAGAATTCTTCTGGAATTTCCGTAGGATTCCAGCAGAATTCTTCTAGAATTTCCGCAGGATTCCCGCAGAATTCTTCTGGAATTTCCCTAGGATTCCCACAGAATTCTTCTGGAATTTCCGTAGGATTCCCGCAGAATTCTTCTAGAATTTCTGAAGGATTCCCGCAGAATTCTTCTAGAATTTCCGTAGGATTCCCGCAGAATTCTTCTGGAATTTCCGTAGGATTCCCGCAGAATTCTTCTAGAATTTCCGTAGGATTCCCGCAGAATTCTTCTGGAATTTCCGTAGGATTTCCGCAGAATTCTTCTGGAATTTCCGCAGAATTCCCGCAGAATTCTTCTGGAATTTCCGTAGGATTCCCGCAGAATTCTTCTAGAATTTCCGCAGGATTCCCGCAGAATTCTTTTGGAATATCCGTAGGATTCCCGCAGAATTCTTCTAGAATTTCCGTAAGATTCCCGCAGAATTTTTCTGGAATTTCCGTAGGATTCCCGCAGAATTCTTCTGGAATTTCCGTCGGATTCCCGCAACATTCTTCTGGAATTTTTTTGGAGTTCCCGTTGACACAGTTCAAATACAATTCTTCTAGAATTCGCGCCGTGGAATTCTTCTAGAATATCCCGCCGAAATCTTCTGGAATATCCATGGAATTCATAAATTCCGTATGAAATAGAATTTCGGTAGAATACTGGAATTTCGATTTCCAGAATTCCGTTTTATGAAGTCAAATACAATTGATCTAAAATTTCCAGGGAATTTACACAAATATCTTCTGGAATTTCTGTGAAATTCCCACAGAATTCTTATTGAATTTCCACGGAATTGCCGTAGACGCAGTTCAAATACAATTCTAGAATTGTCGTACAATTCTTCTAGAAAATCCTGGAAATTTTGGTGGAATTCTAATATAATACTGATATTAAAGAATTCTGTTCCATAAATTCCCTACGAAATAGAATTCCGAAGAGTTCTGGAATTTCTATTACCAGAATTCCGTTTAGTGAATTCAAATGTAATTGATCTAGAATTTCAATTGAATTTACATAAATATCTTCTGGAATTTCTATAGAATTCCCACCGAATTCTTCTAAAATTTCCGTAGAATTTTTATGGAATATCCTTGGAATTTCGGTAGAAGTCTAATATAATACTAATGCTAATGAATTCCATTCTGTCAGTTTTCCATGAAATAGAATTTCAGTAGAATTCAGGAATTTCCATTTCCAAAATTCCGTTTTATGAATTTAAATATAATTAATCTAAAATTTCCATCGAATTCCCGTAAAATTCTTCTGAAATATTCTTAGAATTTTAGTAGAATTCTAAAATAATACTAATACTGAAGAATATCCATTCAATAAATTCCGTAAGAAATAGAATTTCGATAGAATTCCCCAATTTCCATTTCCAAAATTCCGTTTTATGAGTTCAAATACAATTAATCTAGAATTTCAATCAAATTCCCGTAGAATTCTTCTGGAATATCCATGAAATTTTTTAAGAATTCTGAAATGATACAAATACTGAGGAATTTCCATACCAAAAATTCTAAATGAAATAGAATTTCTATAGAATTCCCGAATTTCCATTTTCATAATTCCGTTCATTGACTTTAAATACAATTAATCTAGAATTTCCATCTTATTCCCGTAAAATTCTTCTGGAATATCCATGGAATTTTTGAAAAATTATAAAATAATACTATTACTGAGGAATTTTCATCCCATAAATTCTTTATGAAATAGAATTTCGATAGAATTCCCGAATTTCCATTTTCAACATTCCGTTTTATGAATTTAAATACAATTAATCTAGAATTTCTATCGAATTCCCGTAGAATTCTTCTGGAATATTTGTAGAATTTTAATATGATGCTAATACTGAGGAATTTCCATTACATAAATTCCGTATGAAATAGAATTTCGATATGATTCTGAAGTTTTCATTCTCAGAATTCTGTTTTATGAATTCGAATAAAATTATTCTGGAATATCCGTGAAATACCCGCAAAATTCTTCTAGAATTTCCAGGTACACAGTTCAAATCCAAGTTTGAATTCTTTTATAACTGGAAGTGAATTCGGGAAGAATGGTACATGAATTCTATTGAAATTCTAGACGAATTTTATTTGAATTCTACGAGAATTCCATGGAAACTTTAGAAAACTTATACGAGAATTTTTAGGTAACTCTAGAATTCTACGAGAATTCCAGGGAAACTCTAGAATTCTACCAGAATTCCATGGAAACTCTAGAAAAATTTTACGAGAATTTTAGGGTTGTAGAATTCTAGAGTTTCCATGGAATTCCCGTAGAATTCTAGAGTTGCCATGGAATTGTCGTAGAATTCTAGAGTTTCCCTGGAATTCTCGTAGAATTCTAGAGTTACCTAAAAATTCTCGTATAAGTTTTCTAGAGTTTCCATGGAATTCTCGTAGTATTCAAATAAAATTTATATAGATTTCAATAGAATTCTCATACTATTCTTTCCGAATTTACTTTTACTTATAGAATTCAAACTTGGATTTGAACTGTGTCTAAGGAAATTTCAGAAGAATTCTGCTGGAATTCCAAGGACATTCCAAAGGAATTCTGATGGAATTCCAACGACAATCCAGAAGAATTCTGCTGGAATTCCAAAGAAATTCCAAAATAATTCTGTGGGAATTTCATCGAAATTTCATAAGGAGTCTGAGAGAATTCCACAGAAATTCCAGAAGAATTCTGCAAAAATTTTAGCGAAATTCCAGAAGAATTCTGCGGGAATTCTATGGAAATTCTAGATTATTCGTATTTGAATTCATAAAACGGAAATCTGGAAATGGAAATTCCAAAATTCTACCAAAATTCTATTTCATACGGAATTTAGGAAATGGAATTCCTCTATGAAATTCTACGTGGAATTTCCACAGAATTCCCATAGTATTTCCATATTTCCATTTCTTTAGGAAATCCTAAAGAATTAAATAAATAATTAAATAAAAATCTTTAAGAAATCCAATAGAATTCTTTAGGAAATCCAATAGAATTCTTTAGGAAATCCAATAGATTGCTTTTGGAATTTCCATCCAAATTTTCATGGAATTTTCTCATAAGAATTTCAAAAAGAACTTACACTTATAATATTTCAGAATTTCATTGACAATTTGTGTTGAAAATGATGATGGGGGGGGGGGGGATGTGGAATGATTCACATAGAGAATACAGGACGTCCCTTTTGCAGGTGAATTGCTATCATAACTAATAATTATTTGAGCATAAATGGCAAAGGGAAAACAATTCAAGCAGTATCTGATTTTGATTTAATTAGAATTGGTATTAATTGTTAGCACAACAGTAAATGTTAGAATAATTTCCTTTATGTCAATTTGTTCTAAAAGATTCCAATTCTATTCTTATCATGAAAAATCAAAGCATCAGATAATTGTTAATTTCAAAAAAATAAGATAATGATCGAGAGATAGAAATGCAGATTAAATAATTCAAGAATTTCGAAATTCCATGACGAATGTTTTGAGAATTCGTGAAAGGGAAATTCCCAATAGAATTCCATCTGGACTGTGGTATTTCATGCAGAATTTTCTCAAATTTCGTTAGGAATTCCATGTGAAATTCTATGGGTATGAAATTCTCACATACAAAATAAGGTGTTCTACTTGAAATTTGAAATTGAAAATGGAATTCCTGGAATTCCATATGGAAATTGTGAAATTCCATATGAAAATTGTGAAATTCCAGAAAAATGTATGGAAATCTTCTACTTGATGTTTTAAATTGCAAACGAAATTCTTGGAATTCCAAATGGATATCGTGAAATTCCAGCAAAAATATATAAAAAGCGAAGTAAGATTAATTACCAAATTTACGAAAATTTCGTAATCAACAAAATTTTACTTCTGAGAATTTTATTTTGAAAATATATTTTGTTAAACTAGGTCAAGTGAAGTAGACGAAATATGAGTGGCTCTGGGAGACAGAATTATTATTCTAATTTTTAAAAGCACTATTATTTTATTGCAGGGTCTTCCAAGAAACTTAAAGAAGCTGAGTTTCTAGTATTATCGGCATTCTTAAAGCAGCTTCTACAAGAAACTGGTCCCTGGAAACCACCTCTAGCTATTATTACCGAATCTGCCGAAAATTTTGACATTGATTTAGACTTTCCTGAAAATCAACACGCAGCTAAAAAAAGGTCAAGATACTACAGGCGATATCCTTGGAAAAGGCAAAACTCAAGGTTAAACAGATTCATATTAATTAATTCCTGAACAATTTAATAAACCAATTCTTGCATTGGTTTTTGAATTAATTCCGGTGTACTAATTCCTGAACCGATTCCTGAACCAATTTCTTGAACTAATTCCTGAACCAATTCCTGAATTTACTCCCGACCAATAATTGAATTCATATCCGAGTTAGTCTCTGATTTTAAACCCAAACTAATTTCTGAATTAATTCTATAACTATTTGCTGAATTAATTTTAGAACTATTTCTTGTACTAATTTCTGAATAAATTTCTGAACAAGTTAGTGAATTTAGTCCTGAACTCGATCTCATAAATCAATTTCGGTAATCCTTCTGTATTTATGAACTAATTACTGAACTAATTGCCGAACCAATTACAGAACTATTTCTTAAATAATTTACCGAATTATAATTGAACTCCCGAACCAATAATTGAATTTAGTCCAAAACAAATTCCTTAATTATTTCTTAACATAATTCTCGAATTTATTCCTGAATTAATTACCGAACTATTTAATTAATAAATTCCTGAACTCTTTATTGAAATAATTACGGTATTAATCCAAAGATGCCCGGACTAATTCCTGAAGTAGTTACTACGTTAATTCTGATATTGATTCAAGTTTATAGAACAAATTACCGAACTAATTCCTGAACCGATTCCAGAATTAATTCCTGAACCGATTCCAGAATTAATTCCTGAACCAATTCCAGAATTAATTCCTGAACTAATTCCAAAATTAATTTCTGAGCCAGTTCCAGAATTAATTCCTGAACCAATTCCAAAATTAATTCCTGAGCCAGTTCCAGAATTAATTCCTGAACCAATTCCAAAATTAATTCCTGAACCAATTCCAAAATTAATTCCTGAACCAATTCCAGAATTAATTCATGAACCAATGCCAAAATTGGTTCTTGAATTCAATCGAGAATAGATTCTGAACTAGGTGAAAATTAATTCTTGAATTATTTCTTGAATAAATTTCGCAACTATTTCCTGAATAAAGTGAACTAGATCCTGAATTCATCTCCGAATTAGTCTGTGATTTTAATCCCAAAGTAATTCCTGAATTAATTCCAGGATTATTTCCTGAACTAATGCCTGAATAAATTCCTGAGAAAATTAGCAAATTTAATTCTGAACAAATTCCGGTAATTAAATTTCGATAATCATTCAGGATTTCTAAACTAATTCCTGAACCACTTACCGAACCATTTCTTAAATAAATTCATAAATTTACTCCCGAACCAATTATTTAATTTAGTTCCAAATAAATTCCTGAGTTATTTCCTAACTTACTCGAAATAATTCCCGAACTCTTTCTTCAATTAATTACCGAACTATTTTATTAATAAATTCCCAAACTTGTTAGTGAATTAATTACGGTATTAATCCCAAGACTTTCGGACTAATTTTTGAAGTAGTTACTAAATTAATTCTGATATTGATTCTAGTTCTCTAAACTAATTACAGACCTGAACCAATTCCAAAATTAATTTCTGAGCCAGTTCCAGAATTAATTCCTGAACCAATTCCAGAATTAATTCCTGCACCAATTCCAGAATTAATTCCTGAACCAATTTCAGAATTAATTCCTGGATGAATTCTAGAATTAGTTCTTGAATTCAATTGCGAATAAATTCTGAACTTGGTGCAAATTAATTCCCGAACTATTTCCTGAATAAATTTGTGAATTAGATCCTGAATTCATCTCCGAATTAATATCTGTTTTTAACCCCAAACTAATTCCTGAATTAATTCCAGGATTATTTCGAGAACAAATTCCTGAATAAATTCCTGAGTAAGTTAGCAAATTTAGTCCTAAACAAATTCCGATAAATCAATTTCAATCATCAATCTGGATTTCTAAACTAATTCCTGAACCACTTACTGAACCATTACTTCAATAAATTTCTGAATTTACTCCTGAACCAATAATTGAATTTAGTTCCTAAAAAGTCATGAGTTATTTCCTAACTTAATTCTCGACATAATTCCCGAACTATTTCCTGTATTAATTACCGAACTATTTTATTAATAATTTTGGTATTAATTCCAAGATCTTCAGAACTACTTCCTGAACACTTGCTGAATTATTTTCTGAATTAGTTTTTGAACTAATTTCTGAACCAATTACCGAACTAATTTCTGAACTACTGCCAAACTATTTTCCGAATTAATTCTCAAACTAATTCCTGAATAAATTACCGAACCAATTCCAAAACCACTTTATCTACTAATTCCATATGTTTCCTTAAATAGTTACCAAATTTAATCCCGAACAAATTTATTAACTCCTTGCTAAATTATTTTTTGAAATTATTTTCGAACTAATTCCTGAACCAATTCCTGAACTAATTTCTGAACCATTTCCCCAACTAATTCCTAAACCAATTCTAGAACTAATTGATGTACCAATTCCCGCACTAATTACCGAACCCAATCTTGAATTGACCATTTGAAGTTATTTTTAAAGTGGTTCATGAAATAATAACCGAAGTGGTTCCTAAACCAATTCTCGAACTAATTCCTGAACCAATTCCCGAAATAATTGCTGAACCAATTTCTGAACTAATTGCTGAACCAATTCCCGAACTAATTACTGAACCAATTCCCGAACTAATTACTGAACCATTTCCCGACCTAAATCCTGACCCAATTCTAGAACTAATTGCTAAACCAATTCCCGAAATAATTGCTGAACCAATTCCCGAACTAATTCCTGAACCATTTCCCGAACTAATTACCGAACCCAGTTTTGAATTGACCCTTTGAAGTTATTTTTAAGTGGTTCCTGAAATAATAACCGAAGTGGTTCCTGAACCAATTCCCGAACTAATTCCTGAACCATTTCCTGAACTAATTCCTGAACCAATTCTAGAACTAATTGATGTAACAATTCGCGAACTAATTACCGAACCCAGTCTTGAATGACCCTTTGAAGTTATTTTTAAAGTGGTTCATGACATAACAACCGAAGTGGTTCCTGAAACAATTCTCGAACTAATTCCTGAAAAAATTCCTGAACTAATTACTAAACCAATTCCTGAACTAATTGATGAACTAATTCCCGAACTCATTACTGAACCAATTCCCGAACTAATTCCTGAACCATTTCCCGAACTAATTCCTGACGCAATTCTAGAACTAATTGCTGAACCAATTCTCGAAATAATTCCTGAACCATTTCCCGAACTAATTACCGAACCTAATTCTAGAA
Source organism: Euceroptres primus (assembly GCA_037177015.1). Lineage (NCBI taxonomy): Eukaryota > Metazoa > Arthropoda > Insecta > Hymenoptera > Figitidae > Euceroptres > Euceroptres primus. The sequence goes on along the minus strand of JBAGKK010005015.1, from coordinate 22,824 downwards.
ATAATTGCTGTACTAATTCCCGAACTAATTACTGAACCCAGTCTTGAAATTTCCCTTCGAAGTTATTTTTAAAGTGGTTCATGAAATAATAACCGAAGTAGTTCCTGAACCAATTCCCGAACTAATTCCTGAACCCATTCCTGAACTAATTGCTGAACCAATTCCCTAACTGATTCCTGAACCAATTCCCAAATTAATTGCTGAACCAATTCCCGAACTGATTCCTGAAACAATTCTCGAACTAATTCCTGAACCAATTCCCGAACTAATTACTGAACCAATTCCTGAACTAATTGATGAACCAATTCCCGAACTAATTACTGAACCAATTTCCGAACTAATTCCTGAACCATTTTCCGAACTAATTCCTGACCCAATTCTAGAACTTAATGCTGAACCAATTCCCGAACTGATTCCTGAACCAATTCCCAAACTAATTGCTGAACCAATTCCCGAACTGATTCCTGAAACAATTCCCGAACTAATTACTGGACCATTTCCCGAAATAATTCCTGACCTAATTCTTGAACCAATTGCTGTACCAATTCTCGAACTAATTACCGAACCCAGTCTTGAATTGTCCCTTTGAAGTTATTTTTAAAGTGGATCATGAAATAATAACCGAAGTGGTTCCTGAACAAATTCCCGAACTAATTTTAGAACCAATTGCTGAACTAATTGTTGAACTAATTCCCGAACTTATTACTGAACCAATTTCTGAACTGATTGCTGAACCAATTCCCAAACTAATTGCTGAACCAATTCCCGAACTGATTCCTGAAACAATTCTCGAACTGATTCCTGAACCAATTCCCGAACTAATTACTGAACCAATTCCTGAACTAATTGATGAACCAATTCCCGAACTAATTACTGAACCAATTTTCGAACTAATTCCTGAACCATTTCCCGAACTAATTCCTGACGCAATTCTAGAACTAATTGCTGAACCAATTCTCGAAATAATTCCTGAACCATTTCCCGAACTAATTACCGAACCCAATTCTAGAAATAATTGCTGTACTAATTCCCGAACTAATTACTGAACCCAGTCTTGAAATGTCCCTTCGAAGTTATTTTTAAAGTGGTTCATGAAATAATAACCGAAGTTGTTCCTGAACCAATTCCCGAACTGATTCCTGAACCAATTCCCAAACTAATTGCTGAACCAATTCCCGAACTGATTCCTGAAACAATTCCCGAACTAATTACTGGACCATTTCCCGAAATAATTCCTGACCTAATTCTTGAACCAATTGCTGTACCAATTCTCAAACTAATTACCGAATCCAGTCTTGAATTGACCCTTTGAAGTTATTTTTAAAGTGGTTCATGAAATAATAACCGAAGTAGTTCCTGAACCAATTCCCGAACTAATTCCTGAACCTATTCCTGAACTAATTGCTGAATCAATTCCCTAACTGATTCCTGATCCAATTCCCAAATTAATTGCTGAACCAATTTCCGAACTGATTCCTGAAACAATTCTCGAACTAATTCCTGAACCAATTCCCGAACTTATTAATGAACCAATTCCTGAACTAATTGATGAACCAATTCCTGAACTAATTACTGAACCAATTTCCGAACTAATTCCTGAATCATTTTCCGAACTAATTCCTGACCCAATTCTAGAACCAATTGCTGTACCAATTCTCGAACTAATTACCGAACCCAATCTTGAATTGACCCTTTGAAGTTATTTTTAAAGTGGTTCATGAAATAATAACCGAAGTGGTTCCTGAACGAATTCCCGAACTAATTTTAGAACCAATTGCTGAACTAATTGTTGAACTAATTTCCGAACTAATCGTTGAACCAATTCCCCAACTGATTGCTGAACTAATTCCCGAACTAATTGCTGAGCCAATTCCCGAACTAATTCCTGAACCATTTCCCGAACTAATTCCTGACGCAATTCTAGAACTAATTGCTGAACCAATTCCCGAACTAATTGCTGAACCAATTCCCGAACTAATTCCTGAACCATTTTCCGAACTAATTACCGAACCCAATTCTAGAACTAATTACTGTACTAATTCCCGAACTAATTACCGAACCCAGTCTTGAATTGACCCTTTGAAATTATTTTTAAAATGGTTCGTGAAATAATAACCGAACTGGTTCCTGAACCAATTACCGAACTAATTCCAAAACCATTTCCTGTACTAATTTCATATGTTTTCTTAAATAGTTGTCGAATTTAATCCCGAACAAATTCCTGAACTTCTTGTTGAATTATTTTTTGAATTAATTCTCGAACTATTTACTGAAATAATTCCTCGTCTCCTGAACTAATCCTGAACTAATTCTTGAACTCTTTTGAATTAATTCCTGGATTGATTTCCAAATTTATAATTTTATATAATTGTTAACTTTTAATTACATTATTTTGTAATAAAAATGTTTAATTTAGAAATCTTTACAGATCTCGAGGCAGCTACGATTATGATTCAGCCCAATATTTGTGTGCGCTATCAAAAGAAGACGTGTTTCGTTTATTAGTTGCTCTGCACGACGCTCGTCAAGGAAACAAAGCAAAAGATTCTCGAATTCGTTTTTGTAATCGACATAGACCAGCAGGAACAGTTTTTACAAATCTTCGATTTATCGGCCGTTAAAAAAATTGTTATGCATTAGGAAGGAGTGAAAATGCCCATATTGATCGTATGTTTTGAGCCTAGTGAAAAAGTTGTGGTTTGAAAATTCAAAATTTTGAACATTTTTCAAATTTTTGCTACGAGAGGGATAATTATGGCGAATTTTCTGCGCATGTAGTTTTCGATGATGAATAATAATATAATATCCAAAAATTTAAAAAAATTTTCTCCAAGTTAGAATTTTTTGAAAATGTCAAAAAATGTTTTTTTTAAATTAAAAAAATATTTATTTTAAAAAAATTTATCATGTTGAGCCATAAATCCCTTCAGTTTGAATAAAAAAAGCGTACCATATTTTTCGTTTCATGTAAAATAATTTTTTTCATGTTTTCTTTCTTGTTTGAAAATCGTCAAATTTTTCAAAATTGCGAGTTTTAAGGTATTATGGGCAGGAAAAAACAGATCTCGGGAAAACAGAATTAATTATACTTCCCAGAAATGTAATATTATTATTGATGGTATTTCTTAAAACAAAAAAGTTTCATTTTCAGAGACAAAATATTTTATATACAAAAATTATTTAGTTCGAAAATTTTATTTTCGTCCGAAATTTTTTTCTTATCGTTTCTTATAAAATTTTAAAAAATGATACAATTTTAATGAAAAATAGTTTATTTTTTCAAGACAAAGATTCTCTACTACTTGATCTTCTCCAATTTTTAAATATAAATAAATTAGTATTAGTATTATTATTAGTATTAGTAGTAGTAGTATTATTAGTATTAGTATTAGTATAAAATTTTTTGTTTCAAAAATTATTTTTTAATGGTTTCAGCCATTAAAAAATTTCTTTTTAAAAATTGATTGAGGTCAAGTTGTAGAGAATCTTTTTTTCGAGAAAATAAGATCAATAATAATAATATTAATAATAATAATATTAATAATGTTAATTAAAATAGTATTAATATTAATTTAAATAATATTAATAATAATAGTATTAATAATAATTAAAATTGAAATAATATTAATTTAAATAATATTAATAATAATAATAATATTAATTAATTAATAATAATAAGATTGCAATTCTTGAAAGTGTATAATTAAATATGTCTTTCCGAGCGTAAAAAAAGTGAAAAGAAACTGGAGGGATTTTTATCTCGACATGCTCAACTTTTTAAAAATAAACTTTTTTTAATGTTTCAAAAAAAACATCACTTTTTGACATTTTCAAAAAATTCTAACTTGAAGACATTTTTTTTCAATTTTGGATTTTATATTATTATATTATTCATCATCGAAAACCATATGTATAAAAAATTCGCCATAATTATCCCTCTCTTAGGAAAAATGTTCAAAATTTCGAATTTTCAAGTCAAAAGTCCGAACAGAAGAAATTTTTTTTGGAAATATTTTTTTTGCCCCTTCTTTCTGATGCGAAACCACAACTTTTTTTCACCAAGCCCAAAAGATCCAATCAATTTGAGCATTTTCACTTCGCCCTATTGTATATATTCAAATTCGAGTTGACGACAAATTGAAAAATGTAATCTAGATTTTCTAATTGTATTTAAGTTTTTATATTTCATTATTTGATAAGCGTTTGCACTAGTCAATTAATAAATAATTTTATTTTTGCATATTCAAATAACTTATTTAAATGAAAGTGAAAGATGGAATGTTATAAAATGAATGCTACGAAAAAATGAAAGAAAGAGGGAAAATGAACAAAATGAATTATTGTAATTAGGAAGGAACCTATTTTTGACAAGAGTAAATTGAATATTTAATCTTCACTCTCAATTTTCTTCTATAATATTTTAACCAAAATAAAAATAAAGACTTGCTCGATAAGATTGCAAGAAAATTTTTGAGATTTTGAAACATACAATTTTCTGTATAAAAAAAAAATAACTCAAAAATTTTCTATCTTTTACCCGATTTCTATTGTCGAATATTAATGAAGCTTTGTGTGATGTTATAATTTAAAATAATAAGTGTGAAATCGTCTGAGACTTTCAAATGGATGTCAACATGAACATTTTCGTCGAAAAATGATAAAATAATTATAAGATAATCACTCGACCCTTGGTACGATAAATAATATCTGAAAAATAGGAAAAAATTTTGCTGAGTAAGAAATTCTAATTAATTAAATGTGTTCATTTTTAAAAATTAACTAACTGACTGGAAAATCATAAACTGGATATTGTATATTTTTTTCTGAATAGCTCAGCAAATATTTTTTCCAAATCCATCGATTTCAATCTATATCTGTCCCTCGATTTACCGAATTTGATAATTCCTTGATTGTAAAAATAGGGTAACTAATTGTTGAGAAATTTCAAGATGAATATTTTCCATGTATACAAATCTTATAAATGTGATTTTAAAAATAAAAGGATAATAAATCTTCAATTTCTTACATGAATAACAAAACCATCTTTCTTTAAACAAATTTTATTATCTTGTTTCATTAAATAGAAATATATCTAATATTATTTTTAATATTATGTAAAAAATTATTATTATAAAAGAGCCAAAGTATAAATAATTAATAATATCTGAATATTTTTATTCTTAATTAATTAACAGAGAGTTTGTACAAAGCCAGCAGTGAAGCCTCTTCCACTTCCTGATGAGTCAGTCATGAAATAAATTTCTGCCACGTTTGATCTCGAAATGTCGAAGACAGCTGCAAAAAAATTAATTTAAGCTAAAAGAAAATCCAATTATTAGGCTGAACAATAAAAATGATAAGGTGACAAGAAGATCAATATAAATAACAAATTTTTAAAGAAATAAATATATTACTTGGTCTGAAATATAACTTAAACAAATTTTTAAATTTAAAATTGAAAGAGAAAGAAAATTTAAGGATAAAAATATAAGAGATTGAAATTGAACTTTCTTTGATAGACAGAAAAATGGAAAAATATTTATTTCTAGTTTTGAAGAGCAAATCAAGGAGAGAGCAAAGGTTTCACATTAATCAAGTGATAAAGTGTAAAGAAAAAAAATCTGCTTTTTTATGACAAAAATTAACAACTCAGTAACTTGTTAGGTTGGACTATTTTAATCTTGTGATAAAGTTTTATCAACTTCATGCTATGCATCAATTTCATTGACTTATCAATTTAAATTAATCTTCGATGATTGTAGAAGTCACAAGAGAACACAAATTTTTGAGAATTATTTTTATTTACAATTTAGGCTGACAAAATTTATTCACATAATTTGAATTTCTAAATACTCATAATTATTGATGGATTAGATTTTTTTATTATAAATTCAAACTTACTTGTAGTTCCAGACAAAGAATTGCCACAGTATCGTATATTTTGTCCACTGAACAATAAATAATCTTTTAGGCATCCTAAACTTGATTCCAGATTAAAATCTAAAACTGATAGTTCCAATCGGCAAAAACCTCGAGATTTGTAAAACCTAAAAAAAAATATAAAGAATTAGAATTTAAACGAAAAAATGGCATTTGTAAAAAATTATTAATCAATTGTTTGAAAAATTAAATTCAAGTGAAAAGATTCTTCATAATTATTTTAATTATATTTTATTATATTTGGACTAATTGTTTTCGATTTACTTCTGAATTAATTCCTGAATCATTTTTGGTATTAATTCGTTATTTAATTTGTAAATTAGATTTTAAATTCAATTCATGAATTAGATAGTGTACCAATTCCTGAACTAGATAGTGTACCAATTCCTAAACTAGATAGTGTATCAATTCCTGAACTAGATCGTGTACCAATTCCTAAACTATTTCCTGAATTATTTCCTGAGATAATTTCTGAACTATTTCCTGAATAAATCCCCTAGACTATTTCCTGAAATCGCTCGTAAATTATTTACTGAACCATTCGTTATTTAATTCCCAAATCAGTTCATTATTTAATTCCCGAATCAGTTCATTCGTTCATTCATGAATCAATTTACTTTTTCATTAATCAATTTATTTTGTAAATTAAATCCTAAAACTAATTCTTAAATTAATTTTTAAACTAGTCTCAAGACTAATTCCAGAACTATTTCCTGAACTAATTAGTGAACAATTTTCCGAACTCATTTCTAAGGGAATCCCTGCATTATACCCTGAATCAATTCGTAATTTAATTTGGGAATTAGTTTGAGTACTAATTCATAAATTAATTCATGAACTATTTCCTGAATTATTTCCCGAACCGATTCCTGTCCTATTTCCTGAACTAATTCATAAATAGGTTCCCGAGCATGTTAGTGAATTTGGTTCTAAACTAATTCCTGAACTTATTCCGATAGGAATTCCTGGATTTCTGAACTAATTTCCTAAATAAATCCTCAACTAATTACTGAACTATTTCCTGAACTAATCCCTGGTTTGTTCCCTGAATCAATTCGTTATTTATTTGTGAATTATTTTTTCAACTGATTCATAAATTAATTATTAAAATAATTACAGAACGATTTCCGGAACTTATTTCTGAAGTAATCCCTGGATTATTCCCTAAATCAATCCATGATTAAATTTGTGAATTAGTTTGTGTACTAATTCATAAATTAATTCATAAACTATTTCCTGAATTATTTTCTGAACCTAACCCTATACTATTTCCTGAATTAATATTCCTCAACCAATTACTGAACTATTCTGGTTTGATTTACTGAATTACTGAACTAATACCTGGTTTGTTCCCTGAATCAATTCGTTATTTATTTGTAAACTATTTTTTCAACTGATTCATAAATTAATTATTAAAATAATTACCGAACTATTTCCGGAACTTATTCCTGAACTAATCCCTATTTTATTCCCTGAATCAATTCGTTATTTAGTTTGCGAATAACAAAAAATTCCCTGAATCAATTTGTTATTCAGTTTGCGAACTAGTTCATAAATTAATTTCTGAACTATTTACCGAACAATTTCGCGAACTAATTCCTGAATTTATGTCTGGATTATTTCCTGAATTAATCTTTGGATTATTTCCTGAATTAATCCCTGGATTATTTCCTGAATTAATCTCTGGATTATTTCCTGAATTAATCCCTGGATTATTTTCTGAATTAATCTCTGGATTATTTCCTGAATTAATCCCTGGATTCTTTCCTGAATTAATCCCTGGATTATTTCCTGAATTAATCTCTGGA
>JBAGKK010005015.1:4179-14976 GCA_037177015.1 Euceroptres primus | reverse complement strand
TATTTCCTGAATTAATCCCTGGATTCTTTCCTAAATTAATCCCTGGATTATTTCCTGAATTAATCCCTGGATTATTTCCTGAATTAATCCCTGGATTCTTTCCTGAATTAATCCCTGGATTATTTCCTGAATTAATCTCTGGATTATTTCCTGAATTAATCCCTGGATTCTTTCCTAAATTAATCCCTGGATTATTTCCTGAATTAATCCCTGGATTATTTATTGAATTAATCCCTGGATTATTTTCTGAATTAATCCCTGGTTTATTTCATGAATTAATCCCTGGATTATTTCATGAATTAATTCCTGGATTATTTCCTGAATTAATCCCTGGATTATTTCCTGAATTAATCCCTGGATTATTTTCTGAATTTATCCCTGGATTATTTCCTGAATCAATTCGTAATTTAATTTGTGAATCAGATTTTAAACTAACTCCTAAATTAATTCATGAAGTAGTTCCTGAACTAATTCCTAAATAGGTTCCTAAACAAGTTAGTGAATATAGTCCTAAACTAATTCCTGAACTCATTCCAGTATTAATTCCTGGATTTCTGAACTAATTTTCAAAAAAGTTCCTGAATTTATTCCTGGACTAGTGTTTGAACTATTTCCTGGACCAATTCATTTACTAACTCCTGAACCAGTTCCTTATATAATTCCTGAACTAGTTCCAGAATTATTTTGAAATTAATCACTGAACTATTTACTGACTGAATCAATTCGTGATTTAATTTGGGAATTAGTTTGAGTACTAATTCATTAATTAATTCATGAACTATTTTCTGCATTATTATTTCCTGCATAAGTTCGTTAATAATATTTTGGATAATTTCCTAATTAATCCCTGAACGAATTCCTGAAACATTTCGTCAATTACTTCATGAATTAATTTATCTTTTGATTTGTAAATTAGATCCTAAAACTAATTCTTAATTAATTTTTATACTAGTCTCGGAACTAATTGCAGAACTATTTTCTGAATTTATTTCTGAAATAGTTGCTGAACTCTTTTCTGAATTTATTTCTGAACTAGTTGCTGAAATCTTTTCTGAATTTATTCCTGAACTAATTGCTGAACTATTTTCTCAATTAATCCCTGGATTATACGCTGAATCAATTTGTTATTTAATTTGTATATTAGTTTGTGTACTAATTCATAAATTAATTCATGACCTGTTTCCTAAATTATTTCCGGAACCAATTCCTACACTATTTCCTGATCTAATTCCTAAATAGGTTTCTGAACAAGTTTGTGAATTGAGTTCAAATTATTTCCTGAACTGCTTCCGGTATTAATTCCTGCATTTCTGAACAAGTTTCAGAAATATTTCCTGAATTATTACGGAACTAGTTGCTGAACTATTTCCTAAATTAATCCCTGGATTATTCTCTAGATCAATTCCTTATTTAATTTGTGAATTAGTTTGGGAACTAATTATTAAAATAATTTCTGAACTAATTGCCGAACAAATTACTGACCCAATCACTGAAAAAATTACTGACCTAATCACTAAACAATCTCCCGAACTAATTCCTGAACTCGTTTCGGTATTAATTCCTTTATTCCTGGACCAATTTCCGAAATATTTCTTGAATTTATTTCTGAACTAGCTGCTGAACTATTTTAGAATTATTCACTGATCTATTTCCTCACTAGCTAATATTTCCTGTATAAGTTCGTTAATAATTTTCTGGCTAATTTCCTAATTAATCCCTGGAATAATTTCTGAAACAGTTCGATAATTATTTTATGACTATGTTTATTTTTTAATTTGTAAATTAGGTCCTAACACTAATTCTTAAAATAATTTTTAAAGAAGTCTCGGAACTAATTCCAGAACTATTTCCTGAATTTACTCCTGAACTAGTTGCTGAAATTTTTTCTGAATTTATTCCTGAACTATTTTCTCAATTAATCCCTGGATTATACGCTGAATCAATTCGTTATTTAATTTGTATATTAGTTTGTGTACTAATTCATAAATTAATTCATGACCTGTTTCCTAAATTATTTCCAGAACCAATTTCTACACTATTTCCGGAACTAATTCCTAAATAGGTTTTTGAACAAGTTAGTGAGTTTAGTCTTAAACTACTTCTTCAACTCCTTCCGGTATTAATTCCTGAATATCTGAACAAGTTTCCGAAATATTTCCAAATTTTTGCGAAACTAGTTGCTTAACTACTTCCTAAATTATTCGATGGATTATTCCCTGAATCAATACCTTATTTAATTTTTGAATTATTTTCTGAACTAATTAATAAATTTATTACTGAACTAATTTCCAAACTAATTACCGTCCTAATTACCGAACCATTTCCCGAAATAATTCATGAACTCGTTCCAGTATTAATTCCTGGATTTCTGTACTAATTTCCGAAATATTTCCTGAAATTATTCCTGAACTAGTTGCTGAACTATTTTCTGAATTAATCCCTGCATTATTTCCTGAATCAATTCCTTATTCAATTTGTGAATTAGTTTATGAACTAATTATTAAATTAATTATTGAATTAATTTCCGAACTAATTACCGACTTAATTACCGATCCATTTCTCGAAATAATTCCTGCTCTCATTCCTTTAATAATTCCTGGATTTCTAAACTAATTTTCGCATTATTTCTAAAATTTATTCCTGAACTGGTTACTAAACTATTTCCTGAATTTATTCTTGAACTAGTTGCTGAACTATTTCCTGCATTTATTCCTGAACTAGTTGCTGAACTATTTTCTGAATTTATTCCTAAACTAGTTGCTGAACTATTTTCTGAATGAATCCCTGGGTTATTTTGTGAATGAATTCCTTAGTTAATTTGGAAATTAGTTTGTGAACTAATTATTAAACTAATTACTGAACTAATTTCCGAACTAATTATCGATCTAATTACCGGTCCATTTCTCGAACTAATTCCTGAACTCGTTCCTTTAATAATTTCTGGATTTCTAGACTAATTTTCAAAATATTTCTTGAATTTATTCCTGAACTGGTCACTGAACTATTTCCTAAATTTATTCCTGAACTAGTTGCTGAACTATTTTCTGAATTTATTCCTGAACTAGTTTCTGAACTATTTCCTGAATTTGTTCCTGAACTATTTTCTGAATTTATTCCTGAACTATTTTCGGAATTTATTCCTGAACTAGTTGCTGAACTATTTTCTGAATTAATCCCTGGGTTATTTTCTGAATGAATTCCTTAGTGAATTTGGAAATTAGTTTGTGAACTAATTATTAAACTAATTACTGAACTAATTTCCGAACTAATTATCGATCTAATTACCAGTCAATTTCTCGAACTAATTCCTGAACTCGTTCCTTTAATAATTTCTGGATTTCTAGATTAATTTTCGAAATATTTTCTGAATTTATTCCTGAACTGGTTACTGAACTATTTCCTAAATTGATTCCTGAACTAGTTGCTGAAATCTTTTCTGAATTTATTCTTGAACTAGTTGCTGAAATATTTTCCTAATTAATCCCTGGATTATATGCTGAATCAATTCGTTATTTGATTTGTGTATTAGTTCATGTACTAATTCATAAATTAATTCATGAACTGTTTCCTGAATTATTTTCGGGACCAATTCCTACAGTATTTCCTGAACTATTTTCTAAATTAATTCCTTGATTATTTCTTGTATCAATTCCTTATTTAATTTGTGAATTAGTTTGAGAACTAATTATTTAATTAATTACTGAACAAATTTCCGAATTAATTAATGACCTAGTTACCGATTAATTTTTCGAACTAATTCCTGAACTCGTTCCTTTAATAATTCCTGGATTTCTGGACTGATTTTCGAAATATTTCTTGATTTTGTTGCTGAACTAATTACTGCACTATTTCCTGAATTTATTCCTGAACAATTTACTGAACTATTTCCTGAATTTATACCTGAACTATTTTTTGAATTTATTCCTGAACTACTTGTTGAACTATTTTCTGAATTATTCCCTGAATTATTTCCTGAATTAATACCTTATTTAATTTGTGAATCAGTTTGTTAACTAATTATTAAATAGATTACTGAACTAATTTCTGAATTAATTACCGACCTAATCATCGATTCATTTCTCGAACTAATTCTTAAACTCGATCCTTTAATAATTCCTGGATTTCTAGACTAATTTTCGAAATATTTCTTGAATTTATTCCTGAACTGGTTACTGAACTATTTCCTGAATTTATTTTTGAACTATTTTCTGAATTTATTCCTGAACTAATTGCTGAACTGTTTCCTGAATTTATTCCTGAACTATTTTCTGAATTTATTCCTGAACTATTTTTTGAAGTTATTCCTGAACTATTTTCTGAATTTATTCCTGAACTATATTCTGAATTTATTCCTGAACTATTTTCTGAATTTATTCCTGAACTAGTTGCTGAACTATTTTCTGAATTTATTCCTGAACTATTTTCGGAATTTATTCCTGAACTATTTTCGGAATTTATTCCTGAACTAGTTACAGAACTATTTCCTGAATTTATACCTGAACTATTTTCTGAATTTATTCCTGAACTAGTTACAGAACTATTTTCTGAATTTATTCCTGAACTATTTTCTGAACTTTTTCTTGAACTATTTTCTGAATTTATGCCTGAACTAGTTGCTGAACTATTTTCTGAATTAATCCCTGGATTTTTCCCTTAATCAATTCCTTATTCAATTTGTGAATTAGATTGTAACCTAATTATTAAATTAATTACTGACCTCATTTCTGAAGTAATTAACGACCTAATTACGGATCCCTTTTCCGAACTTCCTGAACTTGTTCCTTTAATAATTCCTGGATTTCTGGACTAAATTTCGAAAAACTTCTTGAATTTATTCCTGGACTAGTTACTGAACTACTTCCTGAATATATTCCTGAACTATTTACTGAACTTATCCCTGAATAAATTCGTTTCTTAATTGTTGAATTAGTTTGTGAACTAATTCATAAATTAATTCCTGAACCTTTTCCCGAACCCATTTCTGAATTAGTTTCTTAATTTTTACCATAAAATCTTTTTACCTTGACGAAATAAAAAAAGTATTAAATCAACTAACCTGTAACATTTTCTGAAATTGTTAGGATAATAATTAGGATAAAAAGGAGAAGTTATCACTCCTTCAATTGCAGCAATTTCCTCACAAACTCCAGTAAATCCATTCCAACCTCCCGGTGTAGGAATAACAGGATTAATTCCAGCAGAATTTCCAGATCCAGGACACCTGACACCTCTGATAAATGCCTCTTTGGCTGCCAAGATCCAGTCAAGGAAAACTCGACTTTGACACGAGTTCCAAAAAAGACTCTCACTTCGACCTCCACCTGAATGAACATCCAAAATCGCGTGACCTGTCGGTTTAGGGTACGAATATCCCTCCCTCTTCCTTCTCTCATGAGAAATTATTGATTTCGAAGAATTTATAAATTTATCTTGTTTCCTCAACAATTCAGAAGTCTCATTTTGCCTTTTCAAGTCCTTCCTGTTTCTAATCAATGGATAATTATCCCCACAAATTTCCTGAACCACCTCGATTAAAAATCCATTAAATTTTGATTTTGGAAAACCTGAGTATCTGACCCTGATTATTTTTGCAGGAAAATTTCCAAAAGGAAGGACCAGGCTCAATCCTGTTTTGCATCCACAAATTCTTCTGGAATCCACTTCCAGGTGTCCATTTGTACAATAGGGATCCTTAGATCCAAGGTTGAAAAATTTTAAACTTAATCTCAGTTGACAAACTGCTGCAGAAAATTTGCTTATTGTGTAGCCACATTCGAAGGGGGTGGGAGAAAAATTTAGGGTTGGAAATCCTGGACTAGTGATTAGGGATCTTTGAGTTGGGAAGAGGGGATTGCAACATTGAGATCGAGGGCTGGACCATCCTGGAAAATCTGGGGCATAATTGGGATGGATGGGGTAATTTGGATTGGGATTTATATTTGTATCTGTTCCTAAATTTGGAAATAATTCTCCTGGATTTATTCCTGAACCAATTCCTGAATTTATTCCTGAACCAATTCCTGGGTTTATTCCTGAACCAATTCCTGGATTTATTCCTGAACCAATTCCTGGATTTATTCCTGAACCAATTCCTGGGTTTATTCCTGAACCAATTCCTGGATTTATTCCATGACCAATCTCACTACCTGGTCCCAAAACTGGTCCTGTAAAACCCACATCGAATTCCCCACTTTTCCCTGGATTTATTCCTGAACCAAATCCTGGATTTATTCCTGAAACAAATCCTGGATTTATTCCTGAACCAAATCCAGGATTCATTCCTGAACCAAACCCTGGACTTATTCCTGAACCAAATCCTGGATTTATTCCTGAAACACATTCTGGATTTATTCCTGAACCAAATCCTGGATTTATTCCTGAACCAATTCCTGGATAACTTCCTGGACTGATTCCTGAACCAATTCCTGGATAACTTCCTGGACTGATTCCTGAACCAATTCCTGGATAACTTCCTGAACCAATTTCTGGACTGATTCCTGAACCAATTCCTGGACTACTTTCTGGATAAATTCCCGAACCAATTCCGGGATTATTTCCCGAACCAATTCCTGGATTTATTCCATGGCCAACCTCATTATCTGGTCCTCCAATTGGTCCTGGAATATTTCCCGAACCAATTCCTGGATAAATTCCCGAATTTACCCCAACCCCAAAACCAATTTCATTTCCAATCCCACCTCCAAAATTCGCCTGGAAATTTCTGTCTGGAGAATTAGTCCCCTCGTTATTCCAGTTGTTATTCTTATTTATTTCTACATCATGATCTGGATTACAATCAGTCCCTTTTGAAATTTCCTCCCCAACCTGATTTACAGGTTCACCATAAAAATCCCCTGGTGATTTTTGCCTCTCGAAAGTTATCTTTTTCAAATTTAAATTTTTCTGAGTTGAACGAAAAGGTTTACTTTCCAAAATTGGAAGTGAAAATTCAGTAGGGGGTGGTGTGATGGAAAAAGGAGAATTTCTGAATTCAGAAAGCTTTTTGAAATTTGTGGAAGGGGGTAGAAAAAGATAAGTAGAAGATGCGAGTTTTCTAGTATCTTGGGAAATGGAGCAATTTTTATTTGGTCGTTGATCAAAGGGATGTTGGTCTCTTTGGGGATGAGGATCATTTTCTAATGGAAAAATCACTTGGGGTCGATATACTGGAGAGAGGGTCTCTACTTCAAATCGGTTTCTATTTGAAATTAATTTTGATTTTTCTTGAGCAGATTCTGCTTTGTGAGAAAGTTGATTGTTTTTCTCGATATTTCCTTCGATCAATAATTTGGTGTTGGTCTCAGTTTTTTCGCTCGTGGAAATTTTGCGAGGTGTCACAACTCGAAGTGTACTAAAAAATAAAAAAGATTTCAAAAATTTTTTTGGATACGAGATAATATCTAATTCCTGGACTAATTCGTTGATTAATTTTTTAATTAATTCATGCCACAATTCTTAAATTATTTTTGTCCTTAATTAATTCTAAGACTAGTTTTTGAAGCAGTTTATAATTAATTAATTTCGGAAGTATTTTCTGGATTCTTGAACAAATTCCCGAACCAATTCCTGAATTAATTCCGACAGTAATTTCTCGATTCCTAAAATAATTCCGGAACTGTCTATTGAACTATTTCCCCAAAAAATTACCGAACAAATTAAAGAGCAAATTACCGAATTAATTACAGAACAAATTTCCGAAAAAATTCCCGAACAAATTAAAGAACAAATTACCGAACTTATTTCCGAACTAATTAACGAACTTATTACCGAACAAATTATCGAACAAATTTCCAAAAAAATTACCGAAATAATTACCGAAAAAATTACCGAACTAAAAACCGAACAAATTAAAGAAAAAATTACTGAACTAATTACCTAACTAATTACCGAACTCAATACCGAACAATTTAATGAAAAATTAAGGAACAAATTACTGAGCTAATTACTTAACAAATTACCGAAAAAATTACTGAATTAATTCCTGAATTAATTCCGGTAGTAATTTCTCGATTCCTAAAATAATTCCGGTAGCAATTTCTCGATTCCTAAAATAATTCCGGAACTGTCTATTAAACTATTTCCCAAAAAAATTATCGAACAAATTAATGAGCAAATTACCGAACTAATTACCGAACCGAAATTTCTGAAAAAATTACCAAACAAATTAAAGAACAAATTACTGAACTTATTACCGAACTAATTGCCGATCTTATTACCGAACAAATTACCAAACAAATTACCGAAATAATAACCGAACTAATTACCGAACAAATTACCGAAAAAATTAATGACAAATTAAGAAAAGAATTACCGAACTAATTACCAAACAAATTACAGAAAAAATGCAGGACAAATTACCGAACCAATTCCTGCATTATTTCCGGTAGTAATTTCTCGATTCCTAAAATAATTTCCAAACTGATTATTGAAGTATTTCCGCAAAAAATTACCGAACAAATTAAAGAGGAAATTACCGAACTAATTACCAAACAAATTTCTGAAAAAATTACCGACCAAATAAAGAACAAATTACCGAACTTATTGCCGAACTTATTACCGAATTAATTACCGAACTTATTATCAAACCAATTACCGAACAAATTACCAAACAAATTTCCGAAAAAATTACCAAACAAATTAGAGAACAAATTACCGAACTTATTACCGAAGCAATTACCGAACAAATTATCGAAATAATTACCGAACTAATTACCGAAAAAATTACTGAACTAATTACTGAAAAAATTATTGACAAATTAAGGAACGAATTACCGAACTAATTACCAAACAAATTACAGAAAAAAATACAGGACAAATTACCGAACTAATTCCTGAATTAATTCCGGTGGTAATTTCTCGATTCCTAAAATAATTCCGGAACTGTTTATTGAACTATTTCCCCAAAAAATTACCGAACAAATTAAAGAGAAAATTACCGAACTAATTACCGAAAAATTTCCGAAAAAATTACCGAACTAATTACCGAACTAATTACCTAACAAATTTCCGAAAAAATTACCGAACAAATTAAAGAACAAATTACCGAACTGATTACCGAATTATTTACCGAACTTATTACCGAAAAAGGTACCAAACAAATTACCGAAATAATTACCGTACCAATTACCGAACAAATTACCGAAAAAATTAATGACAAATTGAGGAACAAATTACCGAACTAATTACCAAACAAATTACCGAACAAACTACCGAACCAAGTTCAAATTAATTTTCATACTTACTAGTTGCTGTTTGAATTTTCCTGGAAGTTTACACAAGGCAAGGTTGTCACTATAATTCTGAATCCTTTTCCTCCTTTTCCATTTCCTGAGTGAAAACGAATTTTAAGGACGTTATTTTCTCCCCTGAAGGTTCTTAATCCCACAGTGCTTCCACAATAAATATTTCGTTCTCCAATCTGGAGAAAATCTTTTTCACAATTTTCCGACGGCCTGAGATCCAAATCCAAAAATTGGAGATGAAATTCTTGGTCACAGCGTGCTAGTCTAGTTCCTCGTAGAAAATAAGTGCAGTCCTGATTTTCTGGATATTCCAAAGGGTAGTTTGGACTACTGATCATATATTGATAACCAGAAAAAGTTCCTCCACAATTTTCAGAAATTGTTCCCGTGTTACTTTCACACAAAATATACTTGTTATTTAATATCAAAAGGTTCAGGAGAAATAAAACCTTACTGAACTTCTTCATTTTAGTTTTATACTCCTCCTTTTTATTCTTAATATATAATTATTATTTCTGTTCCACTGTATTTTGATTTTGATGTTAAATTCTTCTGTTTTTAGTTTCTCAACTTTTGTCAATTAATTTGGATTTTTAAATAGTTTACAATTTTTTTAGTTTTTGTAAAGAAAATTTTAATTTGCTGGAGATAGTTTTTAGTGGATTTCGAGTGAAGACTAAAATGGTACTGACTGTCCAAGTGCAGGTAACGATTCTCTTATGACATTTGTTATTTGGCCAAGTTAAATATTTCCAAGTTTCACTCGTGTGAGAAGATGTGTTTGAGGAATGACAACAGCGAGAATATAGGGTGTGCCAAAGAGGATGTGTATAGAAATCGACGTTAAAATTTGGGACATTGGTAATCTTTAACCCAATTATCGAAAATCACTTTCTTCCATTGTTTAAAAATGTTATTAACAGATTTGTTTAAAAATGAATTCCTGAATTTGTTTATAGAGCAATTTCTCAATTTAAAAAATATTAAATTCTTGAACATAAAGGAGAAAAAAGAAACAAAAACGAAGAAGTTCAGTAAAATTTTATTTCTCCTGAACCTTTCGATTATTTTCCGAATCAATTCCTTAAAAAATTCCGGGACTATTTTCTGAAGTCCTGAATTATTTCCTGAATTGGTTCGTTAATTGATTCCTGAACTAAGCTCTGCATTTTTACCGAACCAGTTCGTTAATTTATTGCCGACTTATTTTCTGAATTGATACAAGATATTCCTGATTATAAAAAGGAGATAAAAGAAACAAAAATGAAGAAGTTCAGTATATTTTTGTTTTTCCGGAGCCTTTTGGTATGCCTTTAGACTATTTTCTGAATCAATTCCTTCAAAAATTCCTGGACTATTTTCTGAAGTCCTAAATTAATTCCTGAACTAGTTCGTTAATTAATTCTTGCCTTAAGCTCTGCATTTTTTACCGAACCTGTTCGTTAATTTGTTGACGAATTATTTTCTGAATTAATACAGAATATTCCTGATTACAAAAAGGAGATAAAAGAAACAAAAATTAAGAAGTTCAGTAAACTTTTATTTTTCCGTAACC
>JBAGKK010005004.1:0-12435 GCA_037177015.1 Euceroptres primus | reverse complement strand
AACACTGCCAGGTATCAGTTGCCAAATATTTTCTAATTGAAAACCATGGATCGTGCGACTATTGGCAGACGAGGTGCTATGACTGTGCTCCACTTAATCTCACGACTACCATAGCCTTCCTAGTCTAACCATCAAGTAAAATCCACAAGTCTTCAGAAACTTTTTGTTCTGGCAGTGGAATAAATTATTTAGTTTGAGCTCAGCTGTTTTTTAATTTTAACCTTCACAAAGAATCAATGCACAAGATTAGCTGCAGTCTCGTAACCGATTATCACGACGCACATATATATGAGTGTTGTGATAATCGCTGGTTATTTAAACTTCAGTTGGCTTGTATTGCTTATGTGGTTAAACAACCTGGGTTATTAGAGTTCGAATTCTAGTGATCCGTCCAAATGAGCTCCCAGCGTATGGGTTGAAAATTCGGTTGGATTTTAAATTCAGCTCACCTTTTGAGGTCAACTTAAAGGTCAATTCTGCTTTTCTGGGAACGATCGAAAATAAGAAACAGAGTAAAATTGCTACGTTTTAAACACTTGAACTTTGACAATCATGGTTTGCGATTGACAAAGCTCAAAAATATCAAAAGCTAAATCTTTGATATTTGGCAACTCCTAAGTCCCTACAATGGCCTAACGGGAGGGCTGGAAAACAAAAACTTTTCTAAATTCTCCCTAGCAGATAGCGGCGAAAGTTAAGTGCCCTTTCTTTCACCAAACTCTACGAGCTGAAGAAAAGTTTCTCTAAAGAAAATAACGCAACGCTCCTCACCTCGCGGAGAGGACCGAAACGTCAGAGAGCGAGACCTGATAGCGAGCCGCTTTTATCGTTTTGAGCCTGTGGCCTCCCCACTATCGGTCCTCGGTATTTCCGACGCGTGGCGTTTATTGATTCGCCCGGTCAATGACCTGCTTCCCAATCGGATGAATTCTGCTCCTTCTCTTCAATCGATTTTGTACGCGCTTTTTTCTTTTGGCCGTGATTTTTGGCGCCTTTTCTCGCCCCCCCCCCCCTAATTTTATTTGTCGTTCCTCTTGACATTTTCGGAGCTATTTTCTCCCGCCAAATATTTATCCTCCTGCGTATTTATTTATTACTTCCGTCCGGAGTTTTCTAGAACAATCTCGAAGCTCAGTAGCGTATCCTCTTTTGTTGAGTGCCCTCATTTTTGAATCGATATTTAATGATTTAATATTTAATTGCTCTTGTTATTTTTCTTATTTTATTTTTGTAGTAATTAATCGTTTTATTATTGAAGGTCATTTGGACCGTCTCAGGGGCAACCCTGCCAAGATTTGCATTTTTACGAACACGGCTTTATTTTAATTAATTTTCTATTTTCTATCGAATTTTAAGGTAAATTAAGTAGTACATTTTATTCATTATTAAATTTGCATTGTGTATTTGAATATTACATTTATCACAAATTTAATTTTTGACATTAATTTCTTACTCAAAGTTGAAATTTTCCGCTAAATGGACAAGAATTGAGTATCTTACCCTATTTGCTCATTTTTAAAAAATCATAATTTGAACAAACAAAATTTTGTAATAACAATTTTATTTTACTGTTTGTTACTAAAAAATCTAAATTAAAAAAATTCGTCATAATTTTTGAGCCCATAGATTTGTTTTTGTTAATTTTCAAAATTTTGAATTTTTAAACGGAAAACTCGAACAGAAGATCGTCGGCACAGAAACGAAGTGTTCTACCTCCACTTTTTGTTGAAATTAAGGTAATTACACTTTCATGTTTTTCAGATTTCCGTCTTGCTGTCGAAAATTTAAAAAATTGAAATTTTAATTTTATGCGTCTAAAAAACCCGATAATTCATTGTACTATTAGCAAAAATTATGTAATTTTTCAGATATAATGTTCTATTTCCAATACAATTTATTTAGTTATAAGTAATAAATAAATTTTATTAAAATTTATCATTTTAATTAATCAAAATATTGTATTTATATTATAAAATTATAAAATAAGTAAAAAAAGACATTTTCACTTTTGTATATATTTTAAATGAAAATTATCATCTAAAAATTTTTTAATTATTTCAGCCATTATTTTCATTTTTCATAAATTCAATCTGTTTAAAGTAAAATATAGTTATTTTTGAGTGGAGATAGAACAAAAGTCAAGGTCGAATGTTATTTTTTTAGAGGAAAATTGTTCTATCTCCGTTTAACCAACCTTTTGTTTCATAATATCTCGCAAGTTAAAAAAATTCGGCACTTTTTGTCTTAAAATTTTAAGTACTATGTCCATATATTTAAAAGTTTTAAATGCAAAAAGGTTTTTCTTTATTAATGAGGTAAACGAAAATGCCAACTTTCATTTGGCTCTCCTGTGAAGTTAACAAAAACGCAGATAGATCACTTTAATTTGAGCATTTTCACTCCACCACACTATTCATATCGAAAACTTTTATTTAGAAAAAAAACATTTCTCCTTTCAAGAATTGGAATAAACTTCCAAAAAGCGCATACCTGCGATTAATTTAAGACATTATTTAGATAGATCTTGATTTTGGAGAATAAAGTTTTAAATAAACCCTGCTGGAAGTAAAGAGATAGAAATTCTATCTCTTTCCGTCTCTTTCAATCTCTAATTGCAAGATAGAAAGTGATAGAGATATTTTATCTCTCCCTATCCCTCGTTCATCCACGTCTATCTCTTTCTATCTCCTTGTCAATCCACATCCTTGCCTATCTCTTCTCTATATCTTACTATCCCCCGTCTGCACAGGTTTATCTCTTGCAATATCCTTGCCAATCCAGATCCACGTCTATCTATTTTAATTCCCACGTCTATCCCCGTCTATCTTTTTCTGTCTCTTTGTAAATCCAGATTCACGCCTATGTGTGTCAATCCCCTATTTTCTATCTCAGTCTATCCCTTGTCTATCTACGTCTATGTTTTTCTATTTCTATTGGTTTTGACGTAAATGGTTTTAATTCAATAAGTTTATCAAACAATATATTACTTTGATAAAATAACAGCTTACAAAAAATTCCTGAGCTTTTAAATTTTTTTTTAAATTTTCAGCAAGTTTAATGTAATATCTTATTTTTGAAAATTTGTCCCTTAATCGCTTTTCCCTGCCACTACTCTGCAGCTATATTTGAGATTACCCATTCTATAGAAATAACTGAAATAAAAATCTTCTGAACAAGAGATACACTGAGAGTAAGCCTTAGTTTTAAGATTAGAATATTATGTATTCACAAAGTAATGTATTTCTAAAATAATTAGGTGTGTTTAAAATATAAAAATTGACAAGTTTAAAATTAAGCCGATAAACAAAGGAATAGCAAGAGATTCAAGGTTTTTTGAGGAGAGATAGAACGAGATAGATATTACCGGACACCGAGAAAGACTGAGGGATAGGAAAGGGCAGATATTATTGAGCACCGAGATAGACTGAGGGATAGAAAGAGATAAAAGTTCATAGATAGAGATAAAGGTTCACAGATAGAAAAAGATAACTCTTGGGGGATGCAAACTGGCTACTTGGAAGAGACAGAAAATTTCTATCTCGTTCTATCTCTCCACTTCCAGCAGGCGTAGCTCCTAGAAAAATACATCTTTCAAATTCTTTACTTGTTCATCAACTATGCGTTCACTATCAGGGGGGAAACACAAAGGAGGGTGAGAGTCTCTTCGTCTCGACAAAATTCCTGTACGTGTAAATTTTTTAATTTGGAATTTTTTACTGCAGTTATGAATTTTTTACTTTATTTCATTATCAGGCGGATAAAACAAAAGGGGGTTTATAATATTTTTGCTCAAGTGTAGTTTATTCGCGAGATTACTAAATAAAGATTTTTTTATAATAGGAAGTGCAATATTTAAACATTTTTGGAAAATGAAATTTTTCTGTACAAATAGCTTCAATCACGACTTCGGCTATTTTTACCGAAATTTCGGTGCCAATAATCATAGTGCAAAAAGTCACAGTTTGGAGCTATTCGTACTGAAATTTCGGTACACGTAGACACTCATAAATTGAAAAAATTTAAAGAATCAAAGATCGTTTAAGAAGCATGACTGATGATGATTAAATCTCTACGACACGCGTGAATAATTTTTTTAATATTTCAAGCTAACGTAGCATCGGCAGGCTCTGCGGAAGCAATAAGTAAGTGAGCTTTCGTAAACACAATATTTATTTTGTGAATCTATCAAAGATTTATTCGGTAATATAGGTTTTGCTGAATTTAGCAGAAATGATCGTATTTCCTTTTTCTGGAAAACAAAAACAAAGGCCTATGATAAATTAGTTTTTAATTTCTGAAAAACTGAAGTGAATGTTTAAATTAAAATGCTTTTTTATTTTAGTTAAATGCCTTAAAAACCTTAAAGTACGTACATTGAAGTACGAAATATGATCAAACATAAAATATTCTTTGCTTATAGATAATAAGATGGTGGAGGCATTAATAGCTTGTGAGCCGGACATGCTACAGGTTTCGAGCCTTTCTCATAACCTAGACACGGACCAACGAGTACTGGGACAATTGTCCGATCTCTACGATCGAGAATTAGTAGGAATAATAGGTATGTGTATTTTTTTGGACGACTAAGAACCATTTTTTTTTTTACGAAATTTATTCTTTCGTGAACGGTAACAAAGTGTCCTTTATTTTAAAACATATAAATTATATAAGTGCTGTTTATTCACTGAAAAAAGGGTTAGTTCGGCCGCCTACTTAGTTTCTAAGATATTGTACCGCTATTTTATTAGTTGGGACATTGGGACAACTACTGAATTAGTTACAGTGTCTATTCAATTAGTACCAGCAAGTAATAAAATTGTTGTCCCAACTTATAACATAGCAGTACCATATCTTTCAAACTAAGTAGTTGGCCCAACTAACCGTTTTTCCAGTGATTGTATCATCTTTCTGCTTACGTTTCAGGTTGGGCTAAACAGATACCAGGATTCAGCAGCTTAGCGTTAAATGACCAAATGCGCCTTTTGCAGAGTACATGGGCTGAAATTCTAACATTTAGCCTTGCTTGGAGAAGTATACCAAATACGGGAAAACTTAGGTTCGCTCAGGACTTCATACTCGATGAAAAACTTGCGCGCGAGTGTCATTGTAACGAGCTCTATACGCACGTAAGTAAACTTAATATATCTTTCCATTAAAACTCAAAATTATGAAAACAAATTAACATTTTAAGTAATAACGTTTTAAAAAGTTATTAAAATACAATTACCCTTTTGTTTAATTAATATTGAGTCTAACCCCTCAAGTTATGGCACCTCAATGTTAAAGTTTCATGAAAATAAAATTCTAAAAATTTTTGCCGCTTCTTGAGATTCGTCTGATTTTAGTAGATTTCTGTCATGTTCGGTGACGTTCTGCTTTCTTCAGCCCCCTGCAAAACCTTTAAACCTGGAATCTCTCAAAGTATGGGTTTTTCTCGTGATAAGAAAAATTCCAAGAATCAATTTCACTTTTAGAGGGACTGGACTGAAATTATTTGAAAGACTTAGGAAACATTTTTAGAATCTTTTAAAATTCCTTTAGGCTCATTGGAAGTCTAATTTGAAAGACTCAGGAAACATTTTTAGACTTTACTCGTATAGAAGTAGCCCAGGCAGTAAGTACTATTTACCTGGAAAGCTTTCTGGAAGTTTTGAAATTTGGTATTTTTATAGATTTTGGGGTCCTCTTTTCGAATTTTGACTTTGCTACGCCGTTCAGTGGAATTTTTGCTGGTTGAAGGGAGCGAAACTTCACAGTCCTCTGGAATCAACAACTCTTCCGTGTCCGTATCAGAAAATGCGATGCAGAAAATATTCAAGAATATTTTCTGCATCGAATTTGTCACACAATGGCTTCTTGATGGTATCAGTTTCTTCATCGCTACCTTTCAATCGTTTGGGGACGCTATCGCAAGCTCCGTTACAATTTGTGAAAATTATGAAGCATTTAAGTCCTGACTTTCGGCATCCGCAAGCTCCCCGACATCCTTTCGAGCATTTACATGAAATACGTTTCAGCAGAGCGTCTGGAGCAGGTACCTGGAGTTTAGTGACGAGGATTAGTCCTTTTTTGCTCTTTTTCCATCTCCATTCTTTCGCATTTTTGTCGATTTCACACCCTGCTGGACCTGATGATATGTCCGAAACGAATGCTGTCGTGCTGCTGCCTCAGTCGGCTGGAACTTCGCGATTTTAAATTTATTTTTGTATGCTGAAAGTATTGATACCTGTACTTGTTCAATAAAATCAATTCCTTGCTGTTGTAACTGTACAGTCTGAGCAGAAAGTGTTCACTAGCTTTAACGATGGTTTCTTTATCGGCATATTTGTTTTTAAATACTTTGAAAACGTCATTCAAATGTGTGTTGTTGAAATGTGTGTTTTTCCGTAGAACATTGAGAAATTTCAGTTTTCCCTGATTGAACAGGGCTGACGTTGTGTCACAGCCACTGAAAGCGTGCAAGAATAATATGTTCTCTGCAGCTGTGTTATCTGTCATACTTTCAGGTTAGGAAAGGAAAAATTTTTTCCCTACGCAGATTTGAGAAAATAGACATTTGAACGTGTAGATAAAGCTGTCAAAGGAATGAGAAGATCGATATCTTTGCCGATAACTTCTACGCAATCAAAGGCAGGGGACATGTTAATTGCTGTGTTCATTATTAGCGTATCGGCATCTTCCGTAGCTTGCATGAACCAAGTACTAAGGTCTGGCCACACGCAAGCAAAAAAAAGTGAATCAATCAGGCGCTTGATCTAGAACAGCCATTTTGGCTACGCAGCAAATTTGAAACCATGTACATTGACTTCGGAGCGGGCCCACGTTGTCATCGAAACCAAAATGGCTGTTCCTGCCTATCACCGTCTCAGCGCATGCTCGGCGCAACTTGAACGAAATTCGTCAGTCTAGTGGCGAGACCATACAGTCTGTTCAACAAAAGCGGGTGTGGCAAAAGTCTATGAAAACTGCTCACTAGGTATAAATCATGGTTATGATCTGAAAGAGGAGTATTAAGTCTATTACGCAAGGGAAAGAGCATCGTATTATCTCTTTTAAACACTGAGAGAAAAATCAAGCTTTGAAACGATGAACTTTCTTGCTTTTGGAGCTTGTAATTTTTACATGCTTTCAAAGCATGAATTTCACGAGTTATATCGTTGAATTCATCCTTTACAAGCAAGAAATTTATTCACGAGATAAAAGGATGGCATACATGCTACTCATGCCTCTAAAAGAGGAGGTTATTGCTGAAAAAAGCATGAACGCCTTGCGTTTCGACCATGGATACTTGACATGCTTTAGAAGCATGATTCACCCCTCTAAAAGGATGATTTTTTCAAGCTTTTGAAGCATAGGATGTTTCCATCGATTCAAAGCTTGATTTTTCTCTCAGTGTACAATTCGTGTTACATCGACATTTTGAAGCCAATTTTAGACAAAAAATAAGACAAATTATTTTCAATTTTCTGCCATTTAAAGTAACATGATCGGAAGTTGATGAAAACTTGTGGGCTTAATCTACATAAAACAAGCTTCAAATTAATCGCTTTTGAATTAAAATAGAACCACTGGTTTTGATATTGATATTGACTAGAATAGAAAACAGTCAAAGTCTCGATTTCCAATTTCTTCGTTTCCTCAATTTTGAATGACAATTCGTTAAATAATTTTGTTCCTGAACCTGGCAATTAATCTTCGTCATAATGATTATTTTCTGCGGAAAATTCTGTTTCGAATGAGCTATTTTTTATGTTATTTTGACTATTTTTCATGCGGATATCGAATTTAAAGGACAGTAAGGTGTGAAAATTCCACTATTCTTTTTTTCAGCGAATAACTTCGCAACTACTGCAGATTTTAAATATTGCTAGGAATGGTTTTAAAGCTTACATTTCATACATTATGTTTAAAGCATTTCACATTTTCTTAAGACTGTTTACAGAGCGTGACATCCTTTGAGCGTGTTCTTTTTTTATTTTCCTGAGCCAGTAAATCAGACTCTTTATAAGAAATGAATTTTCACAAATGTCACAAAAGTCTCGTCAAACAGTGTGTCTGATGAAGCATTTACTCTTGATCTTCGGAATCGCTCCACGTATTTTATGCTGCGATCTGCTACATCTTCTGGATATCTATCAAATATAATCGTAGCATTTGATGCATAGTGTGATTGAACGAATGCGACGTAATTTTTGCAGATAGATGAACATGTTTGACCGCGTTTCCAGGCAACTCGATGCAATAAATATCCTCCGTCAATAGTCTCTCTGAAATTAATGACAGCAGTACATTGATTAAAGCTTTATACAAAGAAGATTTGAAGCACTTGCGCATGAATTCCTCATTGAAAAGCGATAACGGAAAAGGCGCAAGTTCGTACTCGAGGAATTCCTGAAGTTGATCATCAGATTTTTTGGCAATGCACATTCTTTGAAAAATCATAAATGGTTTGATTAAAACGGTATTTCCTGACTCAAGTCGGGAATCTTGACCAGGAAACTTGGCGTGATAATTTTGAAGGTGTTCTAAGTTCTCGTTCCGGTACTTTCAGTCAAATGAGTCGTGAGACTCCCTCCGGCCGGCGCTAGGTGAGAATTCCTCGGTGGGAAACTGTCCATCGCCCTGACAAGGAACTTAACCTAGAACTACAACACTCTCGTTCTCCGTGTAGCTCAGTGTTCCTGGAGATTGGCGTGGGCCAAAGAGGGGAACCTGTAAACCTTATGCATGCGACAGAAATGAGAGAGAGAGAGAGGGAGAGGGAGAGGTGGAGAGTAGTGATGCCATCGAGCGAGGAATGTCGGGAACAATGAAAGTAACGACAAGGACTATCTGCTTCCTTGACCATCGTTGCCTTGGAGTTTCTTTGATAACTTGGGTCCTTGAAAATCAAGGACTTTCCTTGTCCTTGTCTTTCCGCCTTGATTTTCCATCGCCAGATGTGCCTACGTCGATCATAACAATGAAAATCCCGTACTCTGGAACTCTAAACTCTCTCCAAATTTTTTGTGTCGATGGTAGCTCGCGGTAGAGTCTCGTCGAGCACGCTTTTCCGATTCCGTATTCTGATCAATTGTGGATATTCTACATCCATTATGCGGATGTAGTCCGTTAAACATTAAAGTCATTATAGCTTTTAAAAAATACTGTTTATTCTGTCCTATAAAAAAATCAGTCTGATAATATCTCGACAAGCGCCTTTCTAGAGAGTTTGCTGATCTATTGCTGAGGATTAGAATAAGGATAATAATTTACACTTTTTATATGTAGTAGGGTCCAAAATTTTTTTCGAGTTTTCAAGACCTCACTCCCCAAATTTGTTCGAATCCACAAAAAAATAAATGTGTGTTTTTAAAAATGATATTTAGAGGTTCCGCAAGCCCCATGAAGTTTAACACGTATTTCCCATAAGAAAAAAATACGTTTTTGTAAATTTTATTCAGAATCGTCAATATTAGATGAATCGAGTTGAAACTCAACATTTCTCTTCACAATTAGCTATAGAATACAAATCAAAAATTACTTTTTAAATATCACCCCAATAAGTCTATTTTATAGGGTCTCATAAAAAAAAACCCGTAAGTGACAAATTGGGTTTTGCGAGTTTTTAGTGCTAATTATTATTTTTTTGCGGTTTTTTTTAGTAAAAATTGTTTCTAATACATAAAATAAGGTACCTGTGGGTAATAAGGCCTAGCTAAGGGATATTTGTAATAAAAAGAAAAATATCAAATTTAATCGACAGGTTTTAATAATAACCATTATTTAACTTTTTTAAGAATTCTAAGTTTCTATGTTTCATTTCACAAAGGAAATTTGAATGTTGTTAGAAATATCCTCTTTCTAAATCGTTCGGTTAATACTTTTGTTCTTCCTTTTTTTGGTCAAATTTCGAAAACTATTGAATTTATGTTAAAAAAGTTTACGATACATACTATTTTCCGTATATCATTTAAAATGGATTCAATAATGACTTTTTGCAAGGATCCTTTGGATAGGCTTGAAAGGGTTGGTGTCGTCTACAAGATTACCTGTAAGAGCTGTAAGATGACTTATGTGGGACAGACTAGTCGAACTCTTAATACTAGGGTGGAGGAACACAAAAGTGATGTTCGTTTAGGACGTTGTTATAAGAGTGTTCTTGCTAGACATACTAGGGAATTTGGTGATGTAAAGCATGATGACAAATTTGTAGCGACATCTTCATGCAATATGCATCTGCTAGTGTGTCCTTGAGCGAAAGCGGTTATTTTAAATATGATTTATGTCACTTAGGCCTTATTAGTCGACAGGCCTTATTACCCGCGGGTACCTTACTACCTTCTACTGATAATTAGATGTTTAAATAAATTGTTGAAACAGTCAAGAGTCAATTAAATTTAACAAAAGTAATTGTTTAAACCATTTATTATTATTAAGAATAATATTCTTTTAGTATAATGCTAGAAAGTTGCTTTTTTTCTAAAATTTTCCACTTTTTGTCCATTTTTCAATTAGAGTGAAGTAATAATTATTTCAAGTTAAGAAAAATAATTTTTTAAACAATTTATTATTTTAATCATATTCTCTTTGAATAATGCAAGAAAGTTGCGGTTTTTTCTGAAATTTTCAACTTTTTGTTCACTTTTCACTTAGAGTGAGGTAATAATTAATGCAATTTAGCAAACATAATTATTTAAACAAATTACTATTATTTATAACTATCTTCTCCTATATTAACCCTTAATCACTTAAGACCGTCTACAGACGGTCATCACTTTTCTCGAATTTCCATGTGATAAACTTAAAATTCTGCAAAATAAATATGTGGATTGGATCAAAGTGAAGTATTCCGAATCTCGTAAGGTGGTTACAAGTAATCGTATACTCAATAGAAGCCGAGAAAACTCAAAAAATTAAAAAAAACTTTTATTGCAGAAAACAGTCAAAAATTGACCATATATTATTCCTGAATTTTTTCAGAATTTTTAGACAACGGATTTTAGGCTTGGTCGTTAAAGGGTTAATGCTATATATTTGCATTTTCTTCTGAAAGTTTTAACTTTTTGTCCACGTTTCTCTTAGTGAGATAATAATTAATGCAAGTTAACAAAAATAATTATTTATACAGTTGATTATTTTTTATAACTATCTTCTCTTTGAGTAATGCTAGAAGGTTGAACTTTTTTCTGAAATCTTCAGTGTTGCTTTGACTTTTTAGTTATGAACAAATAATAAATTAACATCAACAAGATTCATTTTTTAAATAGTATTCTATTATTTGAAAGTGAAGTATTTTTACTCTTTTTCTAATGATTAAAAATATTAATTTAAACAAAAAGGCTATCTTACAGTAGAGATAAAAACAAAGGATGGAATAATTAGGAGTAGGTGGTTTTGTTTTGAATTACAACACGAAGTTTATTGCCTTCTTGACACTTTTCACTTATTGTCTCTAATCACTTATAATCTAATGCCTAAATTTATTAGACCACCAGCTTTTCAAACACAACTTTTTCTTTATCCTATCTGTTCCTCCCTATCACAGCCTTTGATACCCTTCACACTCATACATAACCCTACTGCTTTTATTTCTGATTTTATTTCACTACATTTATTTCTTTGATACTCTACCTCCCTTCACAACATCTGTATGACCTTTTCCTACCTCATTCTTTATAACTTACATTATTCGCTGCTTTATTAACATTTTCCACTTAAATGTCTCTACTCAGCACTCTTTCACCCCCTTTCTTCCATCCTCAATACTCCACAATAAACTTTTACTTCCCCATCCTTTTCCAAAACAACTTTTTCTTTCGCCTCCCCGTTAAATTCCAGTTTATACCCATAACACTCTTCTATTTTCTACTGCATGAATTTCTTACTCTGTGCACATTATGCCATAACCCACACTGCACTCTATTCCATCTCCACTTTGCTCTGCATGTTACATATTTTTTCACTTCACCACCTAATTGCCTCTCTCCTTTTCTGCTTCCGTCCTCCATCCTCCTTCTCATCAGCTGTCCGATTTTCTATCCTCCTGACTCTATCCACCCCCACCTCCTCCCATTTCAGCCTTCTCTCCTTCTTCATTTCTCCCTGCTCCTCTAGTCTTCCCTCTCAATTTTTGTCCTCACCAGATTCCATAAACCTGTGCTGTTCCTCCTCTATCTCTCT
Source organism: Euceroptres primus (assembly GCA_037177015.1). Classification (NCBI taxonomy): domain Eukaryota; kingdom Metazoa; phylum Arthropoda; class Insecta; order Hymenoptera; family Figitidae; genus Euceroptres; species Euceroptres primus. The sequence continues at coordinate 273 of JBAGKK010005004.1, read as the reverse complement.
TCATCCTGCGGACTCCCGGTGCGTGCTTTCAAGTATTTCCTCCTGTACCCTCCCTTTCTTCCTTCGCTCGACCACTGTTGCTTCTCTTCCTCGATCTCTTTTCTTCATCATTCTGCCAACTTAACCTTCAGCCTGCTTCACAAACACGTGCCCGAATCTCCTTTCTGCCCTGCTCAATTCTCTCCAAACTATCCACCCCTGCCGATGAAACCGCACTGAAACTGCACTGGCGAACGGCACTGAGCCGCCAGTGCGGTTTCAGTGCCTGTTTGT
>JBAGKK010004993.1:0-12436 GCA_037177015.1 Euceroptres primus | reverse complement strand
TGGATTTAATTCCAAATACCAGAAAAAATAATGGACATAGCTTTGACTAGCTTTTCCAGTAGCCGGACTACTTTAAGGATGTACTCCCCATACAGTCAACCTTAAAATTAATCAAATATTTATGTTGATTTATAAAATTAAGGAAAATAAATCCAAAATTATTTTTCACAAATTTTGAACAATAAACCTAAGGGTACTTCAGAAAAAAAGTTTGGTCATAATTGTTTATTTAAAAATGGTTATTTAGATATTTGTGTTTTTTCCTTCGTCTTAGAGAAACGTCGTAATTTTCATTCAATTTCAATTCTCAACAAGCTCATTTTGTTCCTTTAAAGGTCCTTTACAGTTCTGTTTGGTATTTTCTTATTAAAATTATTTTATTTAGAAATTATACAGTTCAAGATCTTGCAAATTAAATAATATGCCAAATTACAAATTTTAATAAAATCGTACCAAATAGAATTGTAAAGGATCTTTTAATGAAAAAAATGAGCTGTTGAGAATTTAAATTGAATAACAATTACGACTTTTGTCTGGGATGAAGAAAAGAACACAAATATCCAAATAACTATTTTTAAATAAACAATTACAACTCAAACTATTTTTTTACGTAAAACGATTCATTTACTATTCTAAAATTTGTTCAATATAACAAAAGACTCCTTTTTGTTTATTTTATAATTCAAGATAAAGATTAACTTCTTTTGAATTTGACTGTACAGGGAGAACATCCTTAATATCTTTTTAATCTTAAAATTGGTGATCGCTTTCACAAAAATGTATGTTTCTAGTTAGAACCTTATTTTGGCACAGAAAAATATGGTGGATTCAACCGCAAAAATCCTATAAAAAGATTCTGACAATTAAATTAATGTATTTCAGTCCTTTTCTCGAAATTCATTCATAATATTATTTAAAAGCATTATGATAATATTATTAAATATTATTATTATATTATTAAAAGAAAGAAAACGTTTGTTTAATTTGGTTTCTTGTATTCAAACAAATTATTTTTAAGCAACCAAGGATACTTTTCGATCAAGAAAATAATTTCTTTTAATCAAAGGAATAATCTTTTAACCCACATATATTTCTGCACAATCAAAAGACTTTCTTGAATCAAATTCTTAATCAGAGAAATCAAAGAAATATTTATTTGACGTTATAGCAATGCAAAAACTTTCTTGATTGAAATAAAATTTAGAGGGTAGCATAAATCAAAGTTTATGGTTGATATATTTTGTTAATTTTACAAATTATTTTACTGATTGAACCAAATGTTTTTATTTCAACCACAAAATTATTTATCCAGGAAATCAACCAAATATTTTTGTTGACTGTAACAATAACAGAGAATAGCTAAAATTATCCTTTATGATGCACTCTGACCGCATTTTTCCTTGAATTTTTAGTAAATTTTACCATTTCAAATTTTAACTTGTGCAACGAAAATCACTAGTTATGATGCCCTCTGACCGCATTTTTCCTGGAATTTAGTAAATTTTACCATTTTTTTCAACTTGTGCAACGAAAACAGCCGCGTTCACGATTTTCTTTGTACAGGTTACAATGTGAAATGGTAAAATTTACTAAATTCCATGAAAAATGCGTTCAGAGTGCATCTTGACTATTTAAATGGTAACTTTAGCTATTTTCCTTTCTCCGTGAGGGGAGAAATAAAAGCTTGAAAAAAACTTGACTTCAAAATCAGTTTTGAAACAGCTTCTGAATTATTTATTTTTTTATGATCGGCAAAGAACAAAGGTTCAAACAATGGATGACAAAAAAATAATTAGACAAGATATAATGTGAATTGACTGCAATTGAACAGAGGGCTTCAAGGACATCATACATAATGTAACAAGATAGCGATAGCGATAATCCGATAACTCGTTCACAATTCAATGCCTGTCTGTGAATGACTAATAAAGAGACTATTTTAGCCGCTTCGTCTCGAACAGATACTCCGAGTTCAACAGTTTCATAACTCTCGGTTGTTCTCTCTTGAAATAACAAATCATCTACAACTGTTAACGTAACGACGATTGTTTATTTAAAAAGTAAAGCACTGCGATTCCAAGTACAATATACAAGCTACCAGGCAAAAAGCACGTGGGATTTCTGATTAAAAAGCACCTTCTTGTCTGAAGAGAGGATCTTTTATCATCCTTAGGAATCCAATTTGTTCTAAGCTACAGAATAAATAGTTATGGTGAAACAAGGTGAATACTTGATTGATCTATTTTGATTTGATCTATTTCTATCAGGAAAGTAAAGAATTACATGTTTGAAAGATTAAAATAGGCCATAACAAAGTTTCGACTAGAATGATCGTATCATCAATGCTGAGTCAATTTCATTGATAAAAATAACGATTATTTTTCAAACTTAGAATCAAGACTGTGAAATTCCCTTCACGTGGTATCCAGGATAAATTTTAATTTATTAAACTTCCTCAAGGTCAGATTGTAGATAATTAAGAAAAAACGACATCGATTTTTAGGAAATGATTCAAATGAATAGAAGTGACATATTAACGTGATCTATTTGAGTCCAATCTACGATTCATAAAAGGTATAAAATATTATGAAGTATGAAACAAATAAAATTAATAAAATTATACTTGTTTATTCAATTTATAAAAATATGAAAGAATGTTTTTTAAACTTTTGTATTCGAAAATTTATAATGTGTATTTAATTTTCCTTTCTTTGAATTGTACGTGATGAAAAAGAAATAACAATGCTGAATCGACTGACTACGAAAATGACATTGTTCCACTACGTGAGATTTGGGTAAGTGACTTCTCTTAACTGTCACGTACTTATTACGAGATTTAATTCATCGAAAAAAAAGTCGACGGTTTTTCATTAGATTCCTTTTAATCGCAGAAAACTTGTTTTTCATCTAAATTACAGTCTAGATTCTAATCCGATCAGATAATTTTCCAAGTTTTTGCATGCAGTCTGGAATTGTAGTTGAAAAGTTTTGTATCTAAAGTTTAGAAAAAACTGATGAGAAATATTTCTTCAATGATCCTCAAGATTTACTTCAAGGAAAGAATATTTTTATATCACTTTTAATAAGAATTATATAAAATATTTCATTTCTTTAATTCCACAAATTCAGAAAATTTCTTGAATAAATGTGCCGTAATATAATCAAAATGATTGTAAGGAAAAGTTGTGATTATATTTATAAAATATAATTATATTTAAAAAATTTTTTTATAAAAAATCCAAGGAGAAAAATGCTTGTCAAAAAAAATAAGGAAATACTTGAACTGATGAGTGTTCAGATGCACTTGAATTGCACTTAATATTCTAGAGACATCGGTCTTCGGATCGATCATTCAATATTCAGCTAATTATCGTTTATTCTACTGACGTCTATCTTTTGATAATAGTGGAAGAATGGCAATTAAGAATGGCGACATTGATGATCGTTTAAAATTCGTGTTATGTCAGGACATTTTTCACAACCAACTATATAGATTTATAGAAACTATTAATTAAATAAATTTGACTTTAATAAAAAATTGTGAATTTAAGTTTGAATTATTTTCATTTCAAAGAACTAAAGTTTGTATTCTCGAGCATTTATTATTAGAGGCGAAAAATTTAAAAAAAAGAAAGGTCACTTACATGGTTAACTTTTTGAAATTCGAACTTGAGGAAGTACAGAAACAAAATGTAAGGCAAATTTATGAAGCTAAACATTTCCTGTAAAATACACCTGAGTGATAAGAAAATAACGTCAATTGTTCGTACATGACGTCAAATGAAATGTATTGCAAAAACCGGTTATATTATTAACGTCTAATCTATTTTGAAGTAATTGATTAATTTTATAATTTAATAATAATTGCCAGCAGTATTTTGTTTTTGATTTTATGTACTTATTCTATTTCTAACAGATTTACAATAAATGATGTTAAAAGTTTTGGATTTTGCTTTTCCTACCGATTTAAAAAAAGTCAAACTTTGGTAAGCCTTCCTTATAAAATCGAATTCCCTTAATTTTAAGACTTCGAAGTTTCTTAGTTTTAAACTATTTACCGAGTTCAATTTAGAATTTTGAGTCAGACCTCTGACAAAAATAAATTGTTTTTGCTTCTGACGAAATTTATTTTATACTCAAAAAACAGAGTGGAAAATGCTATTTAAATTGGTTTTTAGGAGTTTGAATTGTTTTGATTACCAAATACATTTTAGTGAAACAAGTCAGGCTCCAAAGCACGTATGCGATAATTGAATTGTTGGATTAAAAAGGACATGGCTTCCCATTGACTATTTATAATTGCATCCTGTCGTCTTTTCGATACGTGAGCAAAGTTAAACAAATGTCAAATTTTTTTTCACCTACAATTCAACAATGTCATTGCCGGAAATTAAAAACTGCAAAGCCATTAAAAAAAGCGCATTCATATTTTAAATTACAGATACTCAATTTAAAAAAAAAAGTATCAAAAGACTCAAGAACTTTTGAACAACAGATTTTGATTTCACTGTAGAATTTTGCTTATAAAGTGAACCTGTCCACTAATTTGAATTTAATTAAATTCCGATGATCCTAAAAAATGCTACCAACTCAATCTTACTGCCAACTCTTCATTATTGAAATATCGACTTGAAAAGTCGATTAACGGCCCAACTCACCGAATCAGCGAAATTCAAAACCTTCATAACTTGGAATTTTGTCAACACTTTTCACACAAACTATGAGGCACTTTTTGATTTTGACACTCGCACTCGTAAAATCGACAAACGAGATTTCGTTGAGGATTCGGCGGATTTTACGACTTCCGCTCTTTTCTCTGTGAATATAGCAGGAAATGGCGATCGCAGGTCCTCGAACAAATGCTCGCGTTTTATTGAATAAATAAACACATGCTCGAATACGAATGGATCGAGTAGCAAGAGTTGAGTCATCGAAGGACGGAAAACACCAGGGAAAATTGGCGCAGTGAATTCCGCTTTTCGTGTCCCATCACATCAGCCATCGCTCCTCGAGCAATTAAGAGAGACTATATCCTTGGAGCCTTCCTCGATTGCATGAACAAGAAAAATGCAAATAAATGATCAGGTCGGTCGGTAAGACCGAATTCCAGTGCCTTCCTTATCGATGCTTATTCATAAGCTTCGATGATTTTTCTTATAGTACACACTACCTTCTTCAAAAAATAAGTGTCTTCATAGCTTCCTTCCTGATTCACTGAAACTGATCAAGACACTTGTCACGACTTAGGAGAAGAAGAGTTCGCAAATATCCAGAATTTCCGGTTTGGGAACAAAAGATATTGCAAATGATCGATTATTTTCAAAGAAGGAATGAGCTTCTGAGTTGAGGAAACGAAGAATGAGGAGCTCATATTTTGAGAAGTGGGATGGAGATTAATTTGAGGATGAAGAATTGAGGAAGATGATTTTGCATAATTAGGATTTGGAATTGTCAGGACACACTTTAGAGGCTCCGGTAAACTGATGAAGGTGTTTGACGGTCGGAGTTAGCCTGCGGAAACTCAACTGACCATCAAGTTATCATCGAGCTATTGATAACGACATGATAGCATCCCCGACTGTCGATAGTGAACGCGTATTCTGCGGAGCTTCATTTCGCGTCTACTTTATCTACTTATGCTGTCATTATAAGACGTTTCTACATATTCGTCGATATTCATAGTAAAAAAGAATACTGAAAATGATTACACCTTAATATGGTTTGGATTAAATTCAGTAAAATTTTGTTTTAATTTAAGCAATATTGGTCTAAATTTAATACCTGAACTTCAGAACTGAAATTCAAAATCAGTTTTGGTATCCAAGCAAATTTTACTGAATTTAATCCAAATCATTTTAACACATACCCATGTACACATGCGCATACACTTGTGCTTATGTGAAAAACTGTTAAAAATATAAATCAATGTTAATAAAATCCGTAATTAACAAATCTGACCAAATTATCAAAACCGTACATCTTGTAAATGTCATCGTTTCCAGCGTTTTTTCAGGATAAGTGCACTTTTTCTAAGGTAAATTTTATGTAAAAACATTATTCGGAAAATCTAATCCGTTCCTAAAAACACGCAGCTTAAATAATTTTACAGTAGGGTTTTCAAAAAATTACTTTTCATTAATTCATTGTCATCATGTCCAGAAACCATTTGAAGGGTAGCAGTACAAAACTAGATAACCAACAAAATGTGAATTTTCCAGGGGAGCGAAAAAACATTGTAAAATCGAAATTGCCATTTAAAGATAAAACAAAAGTCTGCTCTCGAGCTGAAGTATTGCTGAATTGTGGTTAAAAAAGTTTGATTAGAAAAAGTTATCCAGTTTTGAGGAAATACATGTGGAAGTTGACAGTCTCGAAGTGACACTAACCAAAAATTAGAGCAGGCTCGGCTGCGGATTGTAATAAAAAATAAAAATTTTAGTTTAAACAGAAAAATGAAAACTTACTCCCGAGATATTGAGTTGTTGAATACGGCTAAATAAATTTTGGTAGAAAAGTTGGCCAGTTCCGAGTAAATCTACTGAGAATTTTGGGGGTAGAATTTCATAGGTTTTCAAAATCGGCTTTAGATAGCGATTAAAAATCGAATTTTCAATATTTTATAAAAATAAAAACTCACTCTCGAGATATGGAGATGGTGAATGAGAAGAAAAAATTTTTGATAAAAAGAAATTATTCTGTTTCGAGAAAATCAAGATTTAGTGTGACGATATCGCACTGAGTCAAACAATTTTTCGTTGAAAATCTGATGAAAAAATAAAATTATATTGTTTTATGAATAAAGTTTGATAATTTCGAAAAATCAATTTCTTTAAGTATTATCAAATTTAAATAATATCAAATTTCTTTAGAAAATTACAGTTTTGGAAAACTCTACTTTTCAATTTTTGCAACTAAACAAAAAAATTTTAAAATTAATTTCTGTCTGGAAAACCTTCTTTGAGATGCATTTATGCTTATCAAATTTTCTCAGAATTATTTTATTAAAATTGAAAAATTATTTTTAAAAACTGTCAGTAACCTTATGGTGAAGTTTTCACTAAACGAATAAAAATGAGATTTCGAAGAAATCCTTTTAATACAACGTGTATTTGATTTTTAAAGAACTTTTTATGCAAAAAGCCCATTTTTGACAAAAATGTTGGTTATCTAGTTTTATACTGCCACCCTTCATTTATGCTATACTGAATGAAGTTAGTCATTTTTTTTTAAAAGAATAATAACATTTAAATAGGTCAACGAAAATAGAAAAATATTCTTTTAAGAAAATTTAAATTATTTACTATGCAATGTATACAGTAAAATAGAATACTTAAAATTGTTACACTTTAAAATGGTTTACATTAAATTCAGTAAAATTTGGTTAAAATGGTTGGACTAAATTTAGTAAAATTTTGTTTAATTTTAGCAATATTGGTCTACATTTAACACTACGTTACCTGCGTTTCAGAATTGAGTCTTAAATTCGGAATCAATTTTGCTTAAATCCAGACAAATTTTACTGAATTTAATGTAAACCATTTTAAAGTGTAACAATTTTAAGTATTCTTTTTTACTTTGTTGAATTCCTTTGGAATTCCTTAACCCAGAGAAATTTAATTCAGAAAATCAAAAGAGAGAGAGAGAATTAATAATTAATGCATATTCAATCAATAAATCAATCCATAAATCAAAAGACAAAAATTTATCGTAATAACTTCCATACATATTAAGAAACAAACTAAATTTGGATATTAAATTAATTTAAATTTAGCCGAAATGTTTTAATATTATTGTATTGTTGTTTATGGATAAAAATAAAAAAATCGATGAAAATGTGTCCCGAAAAAATTACGCTCTTATTCTCAAAACTATCCTGTTTTAAGTATAAGGATTTTTTGGTACACGAGCCAGTCTACAATGTCATCGTGTCCCTTGTTCCCGATTATATTTATAAATATTCGAAAGCCTTTTTGCAGTCTTTTAAAGTAAAATTGGAAGCTTTTCTGGGATACAACTTTTCTTTATTACTCCTAAAGATAAAAAAAGAAGTTAGAATCGTTTGATTAATTTCAATTTCAAGAAACGAATAGCTTTTCATGTGTTTCCAGATTTGAATTTCAGTTTTGGTCATCGCGTCCAGAGACACATTTAGTCGGATTTTTTAATGAAAATAGCAGTTTTCCGTATTTAAACCATAAAACAAGTGAATTTTGACGTAAATTTTACAATAAACTTATATAAAAATTTTTTAAAAATGTAAATAAAATCAGTATTTAACAAATTTAACTAAATTTCGAAAATTATACATTTTTGTAATGTCATCGTGTCCCACGTTTTTTCCAGATAAGTGCACTTTTTATGAGGTAAGTTATAAGTGAAAATATTGTCCATAAAAAACTTATTCGTTGTTACAAACTCGCAATTTAAGCAAATTTACATTAAGGAAGTAACTTTAAAAAAGGTTGATTGATTTATTGATTTATTATTATTTTATTATTATTTATTGATCATTGATTTATTGTCATCGTGACCTACGACCATTTTATGATATCTTGAATGAAATTAGTCGTTTTGTTTGAACAGAATAATAATTTTCAAATAGGTTAACGAAAATAGAAAGATTCTTTTCAAAAAATTCATATTACTTATAATTCCATGTAATTACGATATTATTGATTTACAATAAATGTCTATATTTAAAAAAGTTAAAAAAGACCATAAATAAATTCTAAATACGATTCTTGTCCTTGTTCTCTACTATTTTCGTCATATTTCAGATGCATACTATCGGAAAAACGTATTTTGAGCAAATTTGAAATATTTCTTTCCACAAAAATTATTAGGCGTATATTGGCGATTTTTTTATTTTCGTACTCATTTACAGAGAAAAATATTTGATTAATCCAGTTAAAAATGGGTAAAACAAAAAAAGTACTTAATTTAAACAAATTTTCTTTGATTTCGACAAACTTCATTCAATTCAAATAAATGTAGGTAAATTCAAATTAGTTTAAATGAGACAAAGTGCATTCAAATCGATATCAATAAATAGTCTGAATTTAAAATTTTAAATGAATTTCGAAATTCTTGCAACCCATTCCCTTTTGTAAATTTTATTATAATTTTTGTCAGCGTCATCCTCAACTACGAGAATCAAGAAAAAAATTCAAGCCAAAAGTGCTTTTTATTACAAAATATCTAATTATAATATTATCTTACGTACTACTGAGAAAACGATTAATAAAATAATAGGGGTGTGCAAAAATCTCGAAGCTCGATACTCGACCGGGCCGAGTCGAGCTTTTAACACTTCGAGTCGAGCCGGACTGGGCTCGATTAGTCTCGAGCCGGGCCGAGTACTTTCAAAAACTCGACAAATTCCGGGTTCTCGAAGAGGTTCGGGTACCCGAAAATTTCGGATTCTAGAACAGGTTCGAGTTCTCGAAAACGTTTGGGTACCCGAAAATTTCGAGTTCTGAACAGGTTCGAGTTCTCGAAAAAGTTCGGGTACCCGAAACTTTGGGGTTCTCGAAAAGGTTTGGGTACCCGAAAATTTTAAGTTCTCGAAAAGGTTTGGCTAACCGAAAATTTCGTGATATCGAGCAGGTTAAATCGAAGATAAACATGATTGATTTACTTTATTGTTAATTGTTTAAACAATTTTTATTGTTTAAATGTAAATTTTGACGAATAAGGCAGAAAAATTTAGTTTTTCTTCAAATTGGTTAACAAGCTCATCAGAATTATGGTATGTCTGGTATTATTATCACTTATAATTGTTTAAACAGTTTCCATTTGTTTAAATATTTTTCTTTGACAAAATATAAGAAAGTTGCACCTTCTTTAAGTAACATGAAGTGTAAACAAATTGCATTACATTAAAGATAAAAACGATTGATTTACCTTATTGTCAATTGTTTAAACAATTGTTATTGTTTAAATGTAACTTTTTACTGGAATAATGCATAAAAATGTAGTTTTTTGCAAACTGGTCAACCAACTCGTCAAAATTCTGAAATGTCTGGTACTTTTGTCACTTATTCATAACTGTTTAAACAATTTCCATTTGTTTAAACATAGTTTTTCACAAAATTTCAAAAATGTACACCTTCTCCATGCAATATGAACTAATTGGTTTATGTCAAAGATAGAAATGATTGATTTACTTTATTGTTGATTGTTTAAACAATTGTTAATTTTTAAATGTAACTTTTAAGGGGAACAAAGTAGAAAAATGTAGTTTTTTTCCAAATTGGTTAACAAACTCGTCAGAATTATGGTATGTCAGGTATTTTCACTACTTATAATTGTTTAAACAATTTCTATTTGTTTAAACATTTTTCTTTGACAAAATATAAGAAAGTTACACCTTCTCCAAGTAACATGAAGTATGAACCAATTGGATTACGTCAAAGATAAAAACGATTGATTTATATCAAAGATAAACACAATTTATTTATTTAATTGGTAATTCTTTAAACAATTTGTATTGTTTAAGTGCAACTTTTGATTGGAATTAAGCAGAAAAATGTAGTTTTTTGCAAATTTGTCAACGAACTCGACAGAATGTTAGTATTTCTGGTATTTTTACCAGACATACGTAAATGTTACAACAATTTCCATTTGTTTAATTTTTTTTGACAAAATATCAAAAATTTACATCTTTAAGTACGATGTCCTAGTTGGTTTAAATCAAAGATCAGCATGATTGATTTACCTTATTGATAATTGTTTAAATAAATGTCAATGTTTAAATGCAACTTTTGACTGGAGTAATGCAGAAAAATGTATTTTTTTTGCAAATTGGTGAACAAACTCGTCAGAATTCTGGTATGTCTGGTATTTTTACTATACATACATAATTGTTTAAACAACTTCCATTTGTTCAAACATATTTCTCCGAAAAAATGTCGAAAATGTACACCCTCTCCAAGTAATATGAACTAATTGGTTTATATTAAGGATAAAAACGATTTATGTAATTTATTGTTAATGTTTTGAACAATTTTCATTGTTTAAATGTAATTTTTGACTGAAATAAGGAAGAAAAATGTAGTCTTTTTGCAAATTTGTCAAAAAACTCCAAAGAGTTATGGTATATCTAGTATTGTTATCAGACATACATAATTTTTCAAACAATTGTTTGTTAATTCGACCTTAATTAGTACCTCACTTTACTTGAAAAGTAGACAAACAGTCGAAAATATCAGAAAAAAACCGCAACTGTTTAGCATATCTGTAGGAAAAGATAGTTGTAAACAATTAAACAATTGTTTACACAATTGCTTATTAAATAACCTATATAAGTACCTCACTCTAATTGAAAAGTTGACAAACAGTGGAAATTTTCAGAAAAATCCGCATTTTTCTAGCATATCTGTAGGAAAAGATACACGCATCTACCGTTTTAAGGCCGGCCTCGGGGGTAGACAGCCATGTATCGAACGATATAAAAATCCAGTTTGAACCGGATTTAAAGCGTCGAGCGAGCACTCTCATGCTAATTCTCAGAACCTCTGGCCTTCAGTGTGGGCCGTCAAGGGACGCTCAAGGGGGTAGACAGAACCAGTCAAGCGTAAACAGACATGAAGCCAGCCAACGAATGAGCGGTCATAAATCGGTAGATGGGTATAGTTGTAAACAAATAAAAAATTTGTTAAACAATTGCTTAATAAATAACCTTATTTACTTTCGTCACTCTAATTGAAAAGTGGACAAACAGTGAAGATTATCAGAAAAAACTGCAACTTTCTAGCATATCTGTAGGAAAGGATAATTGTAAACAATTATAAATTGTTTAAACAATTGTTTGTTAATTTACCTTAATTAGTATCTCACTCTAATTGAAAAGTAGACAAACAGTCGAAAATATCAGAAAAAACTGCAACTTTCTAGCATACCTGAAGGAAAAGATAGTTGTAAACAATTAAAAAATTGTCTAAACAACTGCTTGTTAAATAACCTTAATGAGTACCTCACTCTAATTGAAAAGTGGACAAACAGTGGAAATTATCAGAAAAAACTGCAACTTTCTAGCATACCTGAAGGAAAAGATAGTTGTAAACAATTAAAAAATTGTCTAAACAACTGCTTGTTAAATAACCTTAATGAGTACCTCAGTGTAGTTGAAAAGTGGACAAAAAAGTGGAAATTATCAGAAAAAACTGCAACTTTCTAGCATACCTGTAGGAAAAGATAGTTGTAACCAATTAAAAAATTGTTTAAACAACTGCTTGTTAAATAACCTTAATGAGTACCTCACTGTAGTTGAAAAGTGGACAAAAAAGTGAAAATTATCAGAAAAAATCGCAACTTTCTAGCATATCTGTAGGAGAAGATAGTTGTAAACAATTATAATTTTGTAACGTGTTCCAATCGCCAGGGATAATTCACAAAATATTAAATGCTGAATTCAATTTATTTTATTCAGAAATTA
>JBAGKK010004982.1:0-12436 GCA_037177015.1 Euceroptres primus | reverse complement strand
GTCACGTGATATAAGATCACGTGGTCTTGTTATCACGTGACTACGTGTCAACGAATAAGATTCTTTTGCAAGCTTTTTCCGTAATGATTGCCAGGTCTGCTTATTGTAGTTTGACCACCATTAAAGTTTCAAAAACGGGGGTGATTTTCGGCCAAGGTCACCTGAGGAGACGAATTATCTGAGGAGACGAATCTCCTTATACTACTTCGTGTTCGCGTCAATGAAGGAATCTTTTGAAATCACTCTTGGTTATGCGCACTTTTTCGTAAGATTACAGATTGAGCGTGATCATTCGATTGGTTCTAAGTTTTTTCATCAGACAATGTATATAAATCGAATTCTCAATAAATTCAGAATGAATGAGGTGAATGCTGTCTGCGTCTCAGCTGATCCCAATGTATCTTTATGTCAAGTGGAGGATCAAGAAAAAGAATGTAAGAATGTACCTTTTCGAGAAGCTGTGGGCTCACTTATTTTCTTAGCTACTGTGTCCCGCCCTGACATTGCCTACTTGGTCAATTTAGTCAGCCGTTATCTAAATAAACACGACGATACTCACTGGTAAGCCGTGAAACGTATATTCAAATACCTTGTAGGTATCTATACCTAGGTATAGAGTATAGAAGAGATGGGAGCAAGTCCCAGTTGGTAGGTTTTTCAGACGCAGTTAAAATTTAATTCGTGCGTTTTTGTATTTCATTCGGGGCCTGCGATTCACCCACCATCCCCTGGACTTGTTCGTCTGCTTTCGTTTCACCAAGTCGTGTCGAAGAACCATTCGTTCATTTCGTCCAACCATGTACAACGATCAACACGTATTTCATTTAATAATATGCTTGGTGATTAAAAAAAAAACTTAATTCAGTTTGGGGCACAAACAATTTTTGACCCTACACTGGTAGTCGAGCTGTGAAGCGAGAACGGAAGGAATTTAAGAAGAAAAACTGATCCTTTAGATATTACTTAATGAAACTTAAATGAAAATGGTCCTTTGGCAAAACTACGAATTTTTCTCTGTTTTTCATTAATTTACGATTTTTTTTTCTCAAGTTATAAAGCAAAATATCCAATCCCAAAGCGGTGAGATATAGACTGGTTTAGTATATAAGGACCGTTCAAACGTCTACTCTTAGTGCCGAATATCGAGCGCGTGCGATTCTTATAAGTGTTAGTGCCGAAGAAACAAAAACCCATTCATTTGCGTTTGAATCGGTCTCGAGCCCTTCTGAATTGCGTATCTGTCCACGCAATTTTGAAGATTATGTTAATCATTAATTACACAGCCACACAAAAAAATAAAAGTGTCATGGCCCATGAACTAGACCACCATACCTGTATGTTTTTGGGGTCGCCCTGTATGTTTTTGAGGTCGCTGAATCCGAATCTGGTGTCAGATTTGCTCCATCACGTCAGGTTTCTGAGAAAATTAGCCTTTTTGGCCATTTTTTAAAAACAACATAGGGCGTTCTAGAAACTTCTAGTACGGTTCAAATTAAAGATTGAACCTTATACCACCCGGGCGCCGTGGTGAGCCAGAGCGCGCGCAGCAGAAACCTATTACCGCTCAAGATAGGCGACAAAAATAATTTTTTCCATATAATCACCTCAAAACACAGGGTTCATTCTTTAATTTGAACCTTACTAGAAGTTTCTAGAACACCAGATTCGCACCATATGTTGTTTTCAAAAAATGGCCAAAAAACAGATTTTCTCACAAAAACCTGACGTGATGGAGCAAATCTGACACCAGATTCGGATTCAGTGACATAAACATACAGGTATGGTGCTCTAGTTCATGGACCATGCCACTTTTATTTTTTTGTGTGTCTGTGTTATTTTTTTTACAGGCTTACATGTCGCAAATGTTTTAGATCGACGCTTCCATTCAATATGACTCTATTTGGTGGCAGCGCTGTGTATAAGTCTATCTGCGTTTAGGGCCGAGTATAAACCTATCTGCCTACAGCCCCGTGTAAAAGACTATCTGCTATGCTTATGCACCTAGTGGACCTTTATGGGGCATTATTTCTCAACTGCCCCAACCCCAAAAATCGATCAGGCTCAAACTTGGGTAAAATACAGACCTATTGGATGATAGTTTTTGGGAAAAAAATTTTGTCGCTGGGACACATATTTACCGATAGGGAAGGGGTGTAATTTTTTAGTTCTGTACGGGTACTATTTATTTCGATGATTTATACCTCTGTTAATACCAATAAAATCAACTTTTTGCCTCTACAATTTCGATAGGGTTTTTCACGCCCTTTCCATTGATCGTACGCATTTTTTGGAAAAATAAGTATTTGACCTTCAAAAATTAAAATCCAAAATAAATTTGACTTTTTTCGAATTTAGGGTATGTTTTTTCTTTTCTTTTTATCCAGAAGGAAAGCTTAGGTTGTTGCCTTTAAACACCTATAGGTTTAAAAATGGACAAAATGGTTCCCCGGTTTAGTGGGGGTTTCGAGGATGGCCTGAATGGCCTTGGAATAAAATTGAAGGTCTCTCAACGTAAACAAGTCAGGGCCGTATGAACTATTTGTTTGATTTTTGTCGCGAGTGAAAAATATTTTTAAAATATAAATTTAGTTTAAGGTTTACTTTAATTTTAAGTTTTATTTAGTAATTATTTATTAATTATTATGTATAATGCATAACCAAAACACTGAAAACGAACTGAAGCGAACTGACGAAATTATCCGCTTAGGATACTGCCTGCTTTGTGGCTATAGTACTTGCGAAACTCCGCTGAGCTCCGAGCTCAGATTTCTCGTCCCCTTGGACCCCTCACCATCGGCGAGAATTCCTGGAACTCGTATAACGGGGGTAATTAAAGCGGTGGAGCAGTATAAACGCTATGTAAGTTTTTTTCGGTTATCATTTTTTTCAATGATTTACGACTCATTTAAAATCAATAAAAAGAAATGTCCTCACTACAACTTCGGTAGAGTTTTTCATGCCCTTTTCTACTGATCGTAAGCAATTGCTCAAAAAATAAATGTTTGACCTTCAACAATGAAGGTCAAAGCATTTGTTGAAGAAATAATTATTTTAACCTTCATTTTTGAAGGTCAAACATTTATTTTTTCGTAAAATGTCTATGATCAGAAGAAAGGTCATGAAAACCCCTACCGACGCTGTAGTGAGAACATTTCTTTTTATTGATTTTAAGTGAGTCATAAATCATTGAAAAAAAATTATAACCGAAAAAAACTTATATAACGCTTACTTTCAAACATAAATAACAATTTGTCCATTTTTAAACCTATAGATGTTTAAAGGCAACAACCTAAGCTTTCTTTCTAGATAAAAACAACAGAAAAAAAAATACCCTAAATTCGAAAAAGTCAAATTTATTTTTCATTTTCATTTTTGAAGGTCAAATACTTATTTTTCCAAGAAATGCGTACGATCAATGGAAAGGGTGTGAAAAACCCTATCGAAATTGTAGAGGCAAAAAATTGATTTTACTGGTATTAACAGAGGTATAAATCATCGAAATAGATGGTACCCGTACTGAACTCAAAAATTGCACCCCCTCCCTATCGGTAAATATGTGTCCCAGCGACAACATTTTTTTCCGTAAACTGCTATCCAATAGGACTGCACTTAAGCGAAGTTCAAGTCCGATCGAGTCCAATTGATTTTTGGGTTGGGACAGTTAAGAAATAATGCCCCTTACATATATGAAAGAGGAAATCCTACTGGAGGAACCACTTCATAATAATCAGTTTGCGTCACAAAAAGGCAAATCTACTGTAGATGCGTTACATGCATTCACTAGTCGCTACGGAAAGGTGAAATAGCGGCGGCTGCATTCTTGGATATAGAGGGTGCATTTAGCAATACCCCTATAGACTATATCTATGGTGCTCCGGATGAACATGGAGTTAGTACTTCCGTGAATAGGTGGATGCGATTCATGTTGAGAAGCAGAATAATATATACTTCACTTCATGGCGAGGTAAAGGCAAGAGTAACAAGGGGATGCCCACAAGGGGGAGTGCTATCTTCCACCAGTGGGCGCTTGTAATAGACGACCTGATTTGTAAACTCAACAAAGAAGGTTTTTACACACAAGGATACGTCGATGACCTAGTAATCCTAGTAGAAGGAAAACATGAGGGCTCACTAATTGAACGCATGCAAAAAGCACTCAAAATGGTTCAGCGATGATGCAACGAACGTGGCCTATCCGTTAATCCGGATAAAACGGAACTTATGGTTTTCACGAGGAGGAGGAAACTCCCTGATACCATAACAAAGGGTATCATGGACGAAACTAATTGGCTGCAAAAATCAACTGCATAGCCTACAAAGAGTGTTTTGTCTAGCAATCTCCGGATCAATGAAATCTACACCGACTGCATCCCTAAAGGTACTATTGGGCTTGCCACCACTCAACCTGTTTGTAAAAAAGCAGGCGTCGATGAAGGCATATAGACTAATGGTGAAAGGCCCCAGTGCACAGTGGCCTGGAATAGGAATTTACTGTTCATAATCGCCCACAGGTCGTATTTCTTAACCTCTTTTAAAGTTCTTTTTTTCGAAATACTCAGCATTAAATTTTTAAGAGAATTATGGTTTGCAATCTGTTAATTAATTAATTAATTTTTTTATCTTAAGAAAAAATACAGAAAGAAACTCACTATCAGCCGGAATTATTGCACCTGCACTCACAGAAGAGAAATAATTATAGTAATATTTAACTTAATTATTATAAACCATTTTAATAAACAAATTCTTACTAGTTTTTTTTCTCATAGAGAAAATTGTTTGTTTCACGCTAGTTGCTAAAATTTTTCATAAGAATCATAATTTGTAACGAAAAATTGGCATAAGTTAACATTTACTGTTTTTATAAACATTTTTATACACAAATTCTCAAAAAAGGAGTTTTTCTCATTGCTAAATTGAATTTTCTGACCAAAAGTGATTCACAATTGTCTTCAAAGGCATTTATATACTTGAGCTTTATCAAACATGAATAATATAGATTGTTAAGAAACAATATAATTGAAGAAATGTCCCAATCGGCCGTTTCCTCGTAGAAAAAAATTATTTTTTATTTCAATTATTGTTGGAATTACATTTCTTACGATGATTAACCAACGAAACTGATTAAAAAATAATGTATGTGATTGCTATAAACAATTCGTATCACATACAAAAGAGACTTTTTTCACTAAAATTATCCGACAATAAACTAACAGTAATTCAAAAACTGGATGAGACATTAAATAACAATTTTCGTAATTGTTAATAACAATTTCTATAACAAAATGTGTCAATCTGCCATTTGATCGTAAAAAAAGTTATTTTTTCTTCAATCATTGTTGTGATAAGCTTCATTGTGATATTGAACCAACTATATTGATTAGTAATTGATATATCTGTTTGTCATAAATAATTTTGTAGACAGAAACGCTATGCTTATCAATTTCACATAGAAAGAAGACCAGGAAAGTGCAGTAACAATCGATATTTATAATAATAATGAGATTATTATAAAAAACTTTGAATAAATATATTACAATTCAGCACTCGACTCAATCTTGGATTCGAATTGTTCTATTAGTTCTTCTAATTCTTGATCAAGTTCAACTTCAACTTTTTCACATTCAGGCGTCAAGGATGCAATGAAAAGATCTGAAGTCTCAAGGAGTTTGTGAATTAGGTCGTGCATAGTATGCAATCGAGAAATTTTTCGTGTGTTAAACTGTCGAATGTGTTGACAGTCGACAGTCAAGCACATTTGTCGAATATACTTGATATCCTTGTTCCGGGCCTCAGAAGCTTCTTCGGAATACATGCCGACTGATAGCATAAAATTCTCCATAACATTTCCCCCATGTATCAGTATTTTGTGAACTGAAGAAGGCATGGAGTACCATGGATATAAGCTCACATTCAGTTTTGCTGTCCTAAAAGCATACTCGCTGAAAAAGAGAGGAATTTTTCTGCTACTAGCTAGCATTTGTAGTATGTTTCTGAACATTTTAATCATTTGTTTATTTACTCCAGTTATTTCTGCCACTTGATCAACATCCGAGAAAAACCTGCGAGCCGTATTACCACAATTAGAGTTGCCGGATCCTTGACTTGGTTGATCAATTATTAACCTAATCTTCTTTTGAAATTCGTTGTAAATTCTCTCCTTAGCTTCTTTCATCGTTTCCTTATCCTCTTTCTTGGATATACTCCATTTGCAGATTTGTAACCGATAAACAGTATGGAGTATACACTCCATGAACCTTATCCAGGCATGTAAAGTAGAATGACCAAATTCAAAGTTGGAGACGATTTCTATCTTCTGCTTTACACGCTCTAGATCATTCATTGGTGATGGTGTCGCTTTGAAAATGTAGCAAGTAGAAGATGATGGAGTATCAGTAAGAGCTGTGCAAACTTTTCCATCCAGCATAGTTATTGTTGTTGGTAATTTTTGTGAGTCTAAGTTTCTGAACTTGACTCTTAATATTTTTGATTTCCGATTTTGTCAATTCCTTTGTTACCTTTGCATATTTACTCATGATAGGTATACAGCGTTTTGGCGAGGAACTATTCTGCCGTGTGTTTCACCTTCAAGCATACAGGTACCATTGATGCTGTAAAAAAAGAGTCATCGGTCAAATTCTTGTTATTGAAATTCTGATTGTATTTTGCGTCAGTTGACAGTCCATCGATGCCATATTTAATTTCAATGTCCAAATAAGTGATCTTTAATCTATTGTCTGAAATCGTAAGACATAAATTCGGATCTTTGAAAAGACGTTGAATAGTGTGATCAATAAGAGACTGAATCTCAAGAATGGCTCCTTCTTCCGATATTCGAATATTTGAAGGATAACAATCTTTCTTAATCTTATTCACACAGGATGGATAAATGCCAGCCTTTCTTTCTTTGGCCTGCAAGTGAATAGTATTATATTGATACTTTGATAGTCTGACTTTTGTTGCATTAAAGCTAGAGCTTCTTCTGAAGAGTGGAGTACAGATGATTTGAAGTCGGATTTACCTGAAATGCTTAAGTTTTCAGTATCATCAGAATTTAAAAGAGCGACTGTAGCATTTACAATTTTTTTTTCTTTCACTCGTTCGTAAACTTCGCAGAAATGCATCCTGTATCTCAACAGCCGTAAAATTCTCTTCAATAGACATTAATTTTTGTCTCTTTGTCGCAGTATAAGCTTCTTCGAATTTCGTATCAGAACTTTTCCTTCCTCCTTTTGATTTTGTCCTGGAAAATGTATCCATTTTTTTTTATTACAAATAATCATACGAACAACTGAAATGTACAAACCTGCATAAGATATTTTAAAATCAAGCCAAGAGCAAATCATATAAAGATAATTTCAATGCAGCCTCACTCGGTTATATAAACGAAAATGATTTCTCTTGTGAGAGCGTGTGCGACAGACATCCACCTAGCGATGAACTTGGAACTATACTTTATAGCGGCAATTTTGAATCATCTTTAATGCAAATGGTTCATATGGATACAATTAAGCTTACCACAACAATGATTGAAAAAAAACTTTTTCTACGATGAAACGGCAGATTGACACATTTTGTTATAGAAATTGTTATTAACAATTACGCAAAATGTTATTTAATGTCTCATATCCAGTTTACTGTCGGATAATTTCAGTGAAAAAGTCTCTTTTGTATGCAAAAATGATAAATCTTAGTTTTTGCTATAAAAATTGTTTATAACAATCACATAAATGATTTTTTAGTCAATTTCGTTGGTTAATCATAGCAAGAAATGTCATTCTATCAATAATTGAAGAAAAAATAATTTTTTTCTAAGAGAAAACGACCGGTTGGGACATTTGTTTAATGAAATTGTTATTAACAATCTATATTATTTATGTTTAAAAAAGCTCGGAGTATATAAATGCCTTTGAAGACAATTGTGAATCACTTTTGGTATACGGTACTGGCGGGTGAGTTTTGACGTGCCATGTGTCGCTCCGTAATTCTTGTCTAAATACTTTGGCATCGGGTTGTCGTGCGTTGTCACACGGAGTCTATACCTTAGTATTTAATCTTGGGAATACAAGTCTGTTTATTGTGCGGGCAGTTTTTGTCAGAAAACTCTAAAAACTTCAGTTTTTGTGTGCAAGTCTTGGTGTGGTATGTGGCAAGATGGTGGTATGTGCGAGTTGTGGTGAAATGGTCACTAGAGGAAACTTGGACTCGCTCGCTTGTGGCAAATGTGGTGCAATGGCTTACCTTAAGTGCCTTAATATCCCTATTAAGGATCTAGACAAAATAAAATAATAAAAAACAGAAGCAGTGGTTTTTCTCTGACTGTCCCTCAAATGTTAATAAGGTCAAACAGCAAAGTCGCAATTCTTTATCATCAAAAACAGCTGATGATGACGTAGTGGGGACGGCTGGGACGGCTCTAGTCTCTTTAGGTCCTGGGGTTGAAACTGCTATTATGAACGCAGTGTCAAAGGCGCAAGAGGCAGGATTCCAGCGGATTTCCAAAATGTGGGAATCTTTTGAAGAGAAACAGATAGAGGCTTTTAAAACCCTAGTTAACGGCATTGCGGAGAATGCGTCTCGCATTTCCAAAGTTGATGAAACTACTGCGTCGAACATCTTGGATATCTGCGAACTCCAAGCAACTACGCAAAAACTTAATTCTAAGAATGACATGCTCATTAAATAAGTATCGGCACTGAACCAAAAATGCAACAACTTAGAGCAAGCGGCGCTAAGTTCCACTCTGTAATTACACGGACTGCCATATGAACAGTCTGAAGATTTGTCTTCCATCTTCTGCAAGATAGCTACCGTTCTTGGGATAGTATGTACCAAAGATGACCTTGTCTCTATTTATCGAATCCGTCCTGCGGATCCTATACCACTCCAAGCTACCACCAATTATTGTGGCCAAATTGACCCACCAGATTATATGTACTAACATAATCAGAAGCAGCAAAAAGAAGAGGGGTTTATCCACTAAAGATCTTGGAGAGGAAGTGCATCACTCTCTCTGCATTAGAGAATCCTTGTCTAAATTCTACAGGCAAATCTAAAGTGCTGCGCTGGAGCTTAGGAGAGCTAAAAAGATAAAATATTTATGGATTGCGGATGGCAAAATTTATTGCCGGAAAGAAGAGGGTGCATCAAGGAACCTGCTTTCCCACCCACATAATTTCGACCTCCTTCGCTAGCAACTACTGGATTGCTTCTGGACTTTCAGGAAGTGGGCTGGTGGCTTGCTTCTATATCCTTTTTATTATTATTATATACCTTATCGTAGTTTATTTGCTGAGATTA
Organism: Euceroptres primus; assembly: GCA_037177015.1. Lineage (NCBI taxonomy): Eukaryota > Metazoa > Arthropoda > Insecta > Hymenoptera > Figitidae > Euceroptres > Euceroptres primus. The sequence continues at coordinate 3,139 of JBAGKK010004982.1, read as the reverse complement.
TTATTATTATTACTGAACTTGCTGTCATGCTATATAGTGAGGTTTGTATTTGTGTTATCGACTTGTATCGATTTTATATATCTTGATTTGCTCTGACCTGTGCACCCCTAAATTTAAACATTACTTTTTGTCGCGCATTTTATCAGAAAAACGTATGCGTAGATATAACATTCTCCATTCTGTATGGTTTAGCGATACCGTCAGCAAGACTTTACGATGTTACTTTTCGATTTTTATTTTAACCTCTGGTAATACGCTCGTCTATTGTATACATATTGCTTACTACATATGATTACTGCTTATGATTCTTATGCTAGATTATACAGTAGTTATCTGTTAACCTCTCCTGTATTGGCGAGCTTTGGTTTGGGGTGACTTATTACTTGGAATATGTTCATTTTAACTTGCTTTACCTATCTCAACATGAATTGTACTAATAAACTTTCTCGATGGTTTCCTTAAATATTTGTCACGTGAATGCCCAATCTCTCTTGGCTCATTATCAGGAATTTAAACACTTTTTTCAGGCTTGCTCTTATCACTTAATTGCGGTTTCTGAGACTTGGTTAACTCCTAATTATCCTTCCAGTATGATGGCCCTTGATCCCGGCTCTTTCGCCGGGATAGGGACGAAAGAAGGAGGAGGGGGATCTGTCTCTGTATGCATGAAAGTCTTGGAGGTGTCATTAGGGGAGTGAGCCCAAAGGCGAACTATTCTACACTGGAGTTTCTTCTAGTAGAGGTTGGTACAGGCAGGAACGGAATCCTAGTTGGTGTTGTTTATAAACCGCCCAATGCATCCTATGGCAGTGAACTTGAATCGGAGATAACAATGCACGTTCCGAATTTCAATAATATTATTTTTGCCGGTGATTTTAATACAAATTTAAATGCAAGCAGTAACCACACCAATTACCTTACAACTTTGATACGATCTTCTGGACTCTCGATTGTTCCCCATAATTCTACATACCACACTGATCGTACCAGTACACGCATCGATTTCATGATTATTGACGAGATGATAAAACTTGATTCATATTCACAGCACCCTATACCGTTCCTGTTTAATCATGAACTTCTAAAGATCAATTATTATATCTCATGTCTTGAATTCTCTGGTCACATGCAAACACAGACGCGTAACTAAGGCTCTATTGACGAGTCTAAATTTCAGGAGCACCTTGTGACCTATAACTGGGAGAGTTTAATAAAAGCTGAAGATCTCAATACGAAATTTGAAAAGCTGTCTGCTAATCTGATATCGGCTTTCGACCTTTTTGCGCCTTTGTATACTCCTCACAAGTATAAAAAACCTACACCTTGGATTACCCCTGAAATAAAATATCTTATGAAGGAGCGTGATAATAAGCGTAGACTAACTAAACGAACTAAAACCAGCATCATACAAGCTGAATTTCGCAAAATTAGAAATCTAGTTCGAACTGAAATCAGAGACTCGTTTAATAGATCCAACTATAATACAATGAAGAATAAAAACAAAAATGAAAACATTTGGCATCTTCTGAGACGATTATACATCATACCTTCCAAATTTGAATGCCCTGATAGCAACTTTCCTCCAAATGATTTATTAAATACATTTACAGTTACTCCTACCTCAAATTCCTTAGCTCGGCCCATTCTGAATCAGCCTCCATCCACTTTTAATGACAACAATTTCTTTTTCTTAGATATTACCCCAGACGTGTTACTAGAAAAAATTATGGAAATTAAATCTAACGCCATAGGCTCCGATGGTATATGAATTAAAATGGTTAAACTCGCTCTCCCGATAATTTTTCCGTTTCTCTTATATGTATACAATGCATCCCTGCAAGTTGGGATATTCACAGATATTTGGAAAAGGGCCATCATTCGCCCAATTCTAAAAATTAATTCCCCTACATGCCCGAAAGATTTCCGCCCTATTTCCATCCTATGCGCACTTTCTTAACCATTCGAAAAAATAGTTCACAGACAATTATCTGAATATCTGGATTCCAAAAACCACAAATTCCTCTTGCTTAAGTTGAAGTCCTTTGGGCTGTCAGACATGACAATTAGGTGGTTTGAATTGTATTTGAATAGTCGATTTCAACTAGTAAAAAATAGTAGAGGCGAGCAGTCTGACTGGATGGAGGTAGGGTGTGGAGTTCCTCAGGGTTCAATACTCGCTCTTCTCCTTTTTAACATGTATACCTCGGATCTGGGTAGAGAGTTGAAACATTGTAAGTACCACAAGTATGCAGATGACTTCAAAGTTTATCTTTCAGGTCCTATTGCCTCCTTAACAAATCTCCTTGCTCTCGTACAGGAGGATATCGATCGGGTGCTGCATTGGGCCAGTACCAATCGGCTTTCATTCAATCCTGCTAAAACGAAGGCAATCGTGATTGGATCATCCCCTTGTTGTAACTCTGCTATTCTAATTCAATATTAATCCTTTTCAATCTCACACAATTAGGCTAGCACATTCGCTCTCGCACTTTATATTATCTAATAATTTGATAAAATCTCTGATGTACTATATAATTATAACTTCAAGAATATTCTTCAACCAGCGACTGTATTTTTAGTAATAGTTTCTTTCTGTATTTTTTCTGAAGATAAAAATTCACAAAGCTAAAATGGCCCATTTTGTCACTTTATTTGTTTATATACTGTTGCTCGGTGAAAAAAATTAACAACTCGCAAACCACAATTCTCTTAAAAATTTAATTCTGAGCATTTCTTTAAAAAAAAAACTTTAAAATCGGTTAAGAAATACGACCTGCGGGCGATTATGAACGGTAAATTCCTATTCCAGACCACTGTGCAGTGGTCGATCGAAAGGACGCACTTGAGTAGGTCTCGAAGAAATACTCTTTGTGAAGATGATGTCCTTGACATGGAATTTGACTATATGGTCAGGAAACTCTCGTTCATGAAGACCTTTAAAGTGATATTTCCAAAAAGGGAAGTATGGCATGATGAACAATATAGAGAGGCAGTATTTAAACCGGGAGGACTCATCTGGTACACAGATGGATCCAAAGACTCCCAGTAGACGAGGACGTAGATAACATTGAGCATGCATAAATAGTGTAACGCAGTTTCTCTTCGGAATCATGTTTAGGGGGTCCTAGATAATAAAAAA
>JBAGKK010004971.1:0-12437 GCA_037177015.1 Euceroptres primus | reverse complement strand
AAAGAACGACGAATATTCCGCGAGCCCGAAAGCGTGCTGAAACTAGCGAGCGAGGTGAGCTTCGCGAGCTATAAGGATATCGCGCGCAGCGCGAGGTGAAACGATAACGGGGCGCGTAGCGCGACGATTAATAATATCGGAGCGCGAAGCGCGACGGCCACTCCGCGCGCCGTAGGCACGCTGAAACTTGCGAGCGAAGCGGGCGATGAGAATGTGCCCGCGCCCCCGAAGGGGGCCGGGCAGATTTTTTTAAAATATCTTTATGTGCATGTCAACAATGCTCTTTTAATTTTATGCATTCTCACAGAAAAGCAAAGGATAAATTTTACCCAAATATCGGTTAAATTTTCTTTTGTCTTTTTTTTACGTGACAACACACATATATTTCGAAAGACTTGAAATTGTCTGCATAAGAATTTATTTCTTTAAATAATCATCTGCAATAAATTTTATGTTTCTTTTCTTTGCTTTTTGTTAAGAAGTAAAACCACTTCATTGCATTTTTTTCTCAAATTTTCCTTTCTTATTTTAGCTGACAATTATCTCACAATTCCTAGATCTTTCCATAGTTTACGGATCTAGTGTTGATGTGACATTTAGTCTACGAGAAGGAACAGGGGGTCGATTTATCATCGAGAGACGTAACAATCAAGAATGATCCACCTGAAACTTACAGTGCAACAGGAAATATGCAATACAAAGCTGGTAAACGAAATAATTTTTAAAAAATAAAAAAAATATATAAATTTTCAATAAATTCTAATTACAATTCTAATTCTAAATTCTCGGACTTCAAATTTACCTGAAAAAAAAAGTGAATACCCCAATATGTCAGTTTTTTATCACTATTTTGACCTAAAATCTTTGTGATTTATTACTGGAATCGTATTAAGTTACAAAACAGTGTCATAAATTGATAATTTATAAACATTCTATTAAGTTATAAACAATTTTTCAAACTATTAAGGCCCATTGGAAGGCTAATAGACGTAGCAGAAAAGTTAATGTTGAGATGAGAGCATTTGTGTTTTTTCACAGAAAAAAAATTTATTTTTCGATTTTTTAAACAATTTTTGTGTATACAATTTGTTTAAAAAAGCGATTTACAAGTGAATTAACAGCGCCATTTGATTCTACGGAAAAAATACGTGAGCAAATGTGTCTTTTCACAGAAAAAAATTTTATTTTTCGATTCTTCAAACAATTTTTGTTTATACAATTTGTTTAAAAAGCGATTTACAAGTAAACTAACAGCGTTTCTACGGAAAAAACACGTAGAGTTCATGTGTTATACAATATTTTCCTCCATCCAATTTGTTATGTTGCATAAACAAATTCTGAGACGGGTTTGTTTATTAATTTATTACTTGTAATAAATAATCGTCGAAGCTGTTTATTTATTTATTACTTACTACTTGTAGTAAATAATATATGAATAAATAAATAAATCCGTTTCAGAATTTGTTTATGCAACATAATAAATTGTGTGGAGGAAAACATTGTACAACACATATATTCTACGTATTTTTTTCCATAGAATCGAATGGTGTTATTAGTTAATTTGTAAATCGTACTTTTAAACAAATTGTTTAATAAAAAATTATTTAAACAATCGAAAAATTAAAAAGTGCAAAAAATATTTTAAAATATTATTTTAGAAAAAACTGTATCCCAATCCTCGGATCTCAAGCTTTTTTTCGTGTACCTGTATGTATAATTATTATTTTATAGTTCCTTAAATATCATAAATTATTTATAATTTCTTTCATATTTTTCAGATTACTGTTTTTTTTTTTTTGGGTCGAGGGCCAAATCCAGTGGATCTTCGAGCTTTTGATATTCAAAGAGATGAAGATCACGGGCTTGCGTCTTACAATAAATACCGTTAATACTGCGGACTTCCTGAGCCAAAAAATGGCATTATTTCAAAATAATATGTTTAATTTTTTCCCTGACAATTTATTTCTACTTATTTCTAATTATTTCTAATTGTTTCTAATTATTTCTAATTATTTCTGATTGTTTCTAATTATTTCTAATTCATTTCTAACAGAATGTGAAAAAAAAAGTCGGAATTGTATGAAAGTCCAGATAATGTAGATTTATCAGTAGGAGCCATATTGGAAAAACTTGTTCCTGTAACTTTAACTGGACCAACTTTCCTATGCATATTAACTAAACAGTTTTTCAGAACGAGAGTGGGAGATCGCTTCTGGTATGAAAATGGAAAATCTGAGGTTGCTTTTACTAAAAGTAGATCGCAAATTATTTCACATAGATTTCTTTTCTCATTCGAGGGTAACTGCATATTTTTCATATCTTTCAGAGCAACTGAATGAAATTCGTAAAGCCAGCATTTCCAGATTGTTTTGACAATGATAACAATATAAAATCAATGTTACGTTGTGAATTCGTACAAATTTCTGAAAAGTAAGATATTATTTTAAAATCTCAATTTAAATTTTTGTTATGAAAAATTATATTATTAATTGCTTTTCAGAAATTCTCTCGTGAGTTGCGACCTGATTCCTGCATTAAATTTGATCTTGTGGAAGGAAAAGTGACTATTTTATTTTTTTAAGTGTATATTAAATCTGTAGTTTTATCGATTTTAGGTTTGAACCATTTTTTGTAAAAATTAATGTTTCTTTGCATAAAATGGTTTATTGAGAAATGTGAATTCTTAATACATATCTTATAAAAATATAGGGTGCTCTTCAGACCTACGCTGAACGATTAGAAACCACTGTCATTACATTTTTTTAATGATAGAAAAAAAGTATTTTTACGGAAAAAAGGACTTCGTTTACATAAGATGGAATTTAGTTAATTGTTAGACAAAGACCTGGATTAAAAAGAAAGACTTTCATTTTCCTGTAATACTTTCATCAAAATTTTATTGCATGATTTGACGCGTGATTCTTTAGTGACGCAATTCGTGCTAAAACTGAATAACAATTGTTGCATTTCTGTTAATCATCCTTCAGTCGTAATTTGCTTCTTCTTCAGACTGATCACAAAATTAGGAAATTTCATTTGTTATAACTTAAATTTAAAATGCGTGTCATTCAATTGTTGTTTTTTATTAGCGTTTTAATTTCGATTACTAGTAAAGAGATTACTAAAAGGAATAACAACAATTTTGGAGAAAATTTACAAATTTGGGAAAACAAAAACAAGTGGAGTGCAACGCACGGTATCGATAAGGTTTCCAAATTCAACGAATCATCTAAAATAACAGGTGAAATGTAAATACTAAAAGTGACTCTAATAAAAGCGCAAAATTGTTATCAGAAACAACATTACTTTACAATTTGGTCTTAATATAATTTTAGTTATTGATTAAGGTAATGTATACAAAAGTTTTCATTAATTTTAATTTCATTTTTAAATTAAATTTTTTTTATTTTAATACCATTTTTAATACCATTATTTTTTTCAAAACCCTAGACGAGAAAGTAATTTTGGGTACCATCAAAAATACACATAAAGATTCTTCGAATCGCTCTGTTTTTAAAAATTCACTTTTAAGGGAAAGAATAAAGCATAGATCTCAAAGAAGGACTATATTTTCTCGTTTGCGTTCAAAGTCAAGTAGAAAATTTCCAAACTTGTCTGAAAGTTTCAATGAACGAAAGATTATAAAAAGAGAGGCATCGAAAAAGCCAAATTTAAGTTTTTATAGTAAATCTGAAAAGTTTACTGAAAATTGGAAAGGAAAATCAAAAAAATCAGATTATTCTCCAAGTTCAAGGTCAAGAGAAAAGGAAGAAGATGACGATCCCTGTCAAGAATTCAGAGATCACGATTCGAAAAAAATCTATTCGGCTGAAAAAAAAAATGTTTTCGATGAAAGAAAAAATAAAGTAGCAATGTTTGCATTTCCACGTAGGTACCAAAGAGAAGAGAAGAAAATAAACACAAAACAAGAAATCAAAAGTGAACGTGACAAAGAGGTCGATGATTCTTTACTCGAATCAAAAACAGGAAAAACAAATCATCATTCCGATTCACAATTACATTCAAATTTAAAAGAAAATTTCAATTTTAAAGAACAAGGATTCAAATTTTTCAATGATAATAAAGATAATGATTATTATGACAGTCTAGGCTCAAGTAGATTAAACCAAAAGGAAAAAATTCCTGCCCCAGAATTTACAATTTTGAATTCAAAATTAATTAACAAAAAAACAGGTTCTGAAGGATGTGAAATAAAATTAAACACAGCATCTTTAAATAAGTGCATTCATAAAAAGTTGCAGGAAGATCAAAAAGTCAATTCAGAAGTATTAGTCAAAGTTTATATTGTTTACATTTTTATAATATAAAATATACACTTTAAGTTCAATTTATATTTATATTTATATTTATTTATATTTTTTATTATATGTATTGCAGTTCTTATATTTCTTATATTTATACATTATAAACTTTTATATATCTAAATTTTTATAAATAGTTTAATGATAATCTTTTAATTATTAGAAACCGCGAACAGTTAGTTATTTGAGTGATAAAAATAAACTGGACAATTTGGATACGTATTCAAAAAATAGCTTTATAAATTTGGATGCAAATTGCAGTGGGGAGGCTTATTACATGGATTCAAACTGTCCAAGGCTTGATTATCATCTTCTAATACCAAAAGGTTTTATGTGTAATTATTATTATTTATTATTAATAATTTTTTCCTTCTAAATGAAGCATTACTCAGTAAAATATTTGGTTGAATCAATCAAATTTTGGTATGTTCAACCATAAAATTTGGTTACTATACCAAATATTTCGTTGAATCAACCAAATTTTTAATTGATTTAACAAAAATAAATAACTTGGTATATTCAACCAAAGATTTGGACCAATCAACAAAACATTTAATTGACTCAACAAAAATTTGGTTCCCTTAACCAACATTTTTGTTTAAATCAACTAAACGATTTAATTCAATCAACAAAATTTTTCTCTTACTGATTGATTATGCTAAACTTTTTTTCTAAATGGAAAAATATTTTAAATAAATTTATTCCTTCATGAATAGAGAAGTAGTCCTTATATAATATATTATATTAGTTATATACAATATACATGCATGCATAAATTTTTTTTTGAAATAAGAATTTGTCTAATATATTTATAATTTGTATTAAAATTACTTTTTTTATTAATAATAATCTATATCCTATAACACAATACATTTTACTCTACAACCAATTTTTTAAAATACATCAACGTTAAATTTTGTAAACGTAAACTCCTATTTAAAAAAAGAATTATTATTGGCACAGAGTTGTTTTTCATCTCTATAATCAAGAAACTACTAATACAAACCAGTCGATTTATTTTGAGATGAGAAAATCTTTTCTTCAAATACATCAAAGTCGAATTCTACAAATTTTAAACTATTCTAAACAAAAGCCATAAATTTTTATTTCTTAAGGATTATAATTGGATTAGATTTTATCGTCTCTAGAGTCAAATAACTTCTAATATAGGTCAATCAATGCATAAACGTGAAATTGTAATGATTTATATTTTAATAAAATTACAAACTTTTCCTTTTTCTGAATATTATATAAAAACACACAAAAACATGGCACTTGCAAAAGCTCATCAAGTTAAAAAAATCGTAGATTACAATTTGTTAAAACATAAAAGTTTTTTGTTTTTAATTGAAAATTATATATTTATAAGTACGTTTTTTGCCTCTCATATTTTTCCTTTAATTGATCTGCAAAGTAATCTATTCCTACAATTTTAAATTAAAACTGAAACCTAAATTAAATTTTCAATATGAATTCTGGAATAAACTTTAAATTTGAATTTTGCATAATTATTGGTAGTAGAAAATTATCATAGGATTTTCTTTTATAAGGTGCAAGTCCAGTGCCTCTTCGTTTTATTGAAGACTGCTTAAGTCACGGTCACGATCTCGCAATGGATATGCATGATCGGACAAGATCACTATTAGGCGAAGGCGAAAAATTGCATCCTCTACCACACGCACCGACTCTGCTTCACTTTTTGAACAGTAAAGTCACGGACAAACAGTTGCAGCTGAACAAGGAATCGAAATTAACTCTCGATGATACCAAAATCATGCATAAAAGGTTGTATGAAGAGTACATAAGCAATCGTAACTTTCTTTTAACAATACCAATCCGTAGATTACAATACCTATCTATACATTTCAAATTTAACTTTTCTTTCCTAAATATCATTCCTTTTTATGAAAAAGTAATTATCAATAAAGAAATTATCAAGAATTAACAAAAAAGTAAATTATCAAGAATTAACAAAAAAGTAATTTTCACGAAGTAGTTTTAACGAAGTAATTTTCACGAAAGAACGCTTTTAACTCTTTAAATATGGATTAGTGAAAATTGAGCCTCTAATTTACTTTAATGAAATTTTCTACTAATTATAATTAGTAGAAAAGAAACTAAACACTAAAATAAATTAAAACTTTAGTGAAAAACTGAAAACTTCTAATAATAATTAAATCGAAGACTTTTAAAGTTTTAGTAAAAAATACTGTTCTGGAAAAAACGATTTTTCTGATAGAATGGTTCTTAGTCTCGCCCCCACCCCCAAAAATACTACAAATTCAGAGAAATTTCCATTAAATTTTAGTGCAACAATTCATCGTTAATTAACAATAAGATGCCGTTAATAATAGTTAATTATGTTAACGCCGTTAATAATTGCTAATTATATAGCTCGATAATAAACCGGTTCAATTTTCTCGGTGTTTTTACAATTATCACTAACAATTATTTCAAACTAGTTATTAATGTAAATATGATATCAAGGATAATTCACTTTTCTCTTGAAAGTATTATTAAATTATTATTAGCCATCAAAAAAGAGAGAACATGTAAAAAGTTTTCCAAGTTAAATTATGAGTTTAGAAAAAATTGTAAAAAGGTAGGATTTTTTGCGTTAACATATTATTCAATCCTGGCAGGTATTTACAATCACAAAAAAAACATGGCGCATGCAAAAAGTTGACTAAGTTAAAAAAAAGTTCGTACATTACAATTCGTGAGATAAAAAATAGTTTGCCAAGTGAAATATACAACTTTTTTAAAATAAAGAAAAATTATAAAATAAAATCTCCTAATGGAAGAAAAAAATTAATTTCAATAAAAATTCTGAAAAAATGTTAACTTGGCAGGATTTAATTTCAATACATATATTGAAAAAAAACTTTGTACGATTGATTAATATTTTAAGGGCATGTGATTGATACATAATGATATCACGAATTACCGACCGATTTTTTATTTATATTCAGCGGGTTTATTAAGAGAGAAATGCAAATATAATGCTGAAATTTTGGGAAATAATAAAGAATATATTAAGAAATTGATGCCTGGGGCATTTCAGTTTTTATTTTGAAAAAAAATTCAAAAATAATTTTATTTTCAAAATAAAAACTGAAACGGATTCGTTAATATATTCTTTATGATTTCCCCACATTTCAGCAGTATATTTGCATTTCTAACTTAATAAACCCGCTGAATATAAATAAAAAATTGTTCGGTAATTCGTGACGTCATTATGTACCACATACCCTTAATATAAAAATCCTCCAAAGTTAAAATTTTTTTTCAATACATTTATTAAAATTAGTTTTTTTTCTTCCAATAGGAGATTTTATTTTATAATTTTTCTTTATTTTAAAAAAGTTGTATATTTAACTTGGCAAACTATTTTTTACCTCATGAATCATAATGTACGATTCTTTTTAACTTGGCCAATTTTTTGCATGTGCCATGTTTTTGTTGGGATTTCACAATTTTTTGTATTTTTTAATAATAATTAAACTTGAATATTTTAAAATGTGTTTTCGTTACTCGGTCTTGAAAATTGAAAAATTATAATTTTTAATCCTTGCTCACTTCGAGAGCCAAATCTATTGAACCGATTTTCATAGATGAAAATTGGACAGTATATCCACAACATCATGTTCTTGATTGATTTTTGAGGATTTTTCAATATGTTCATTATTTACAGAGATATTGGTTATTTTGTCAAAAATTTGTTTTCATTTTTTATAAAATTTTCAATATCTCTGTAAATATTGAATGTATTGAAAAATCCTTGAAAATGAATTAAGAATATGCTGTCGCAGATAACTAACCGAATTTTCATGCAAATCGGTCGAATAGAATAGACTAGGTTCTAGCTGTGAGCAAATACTTAAAAATGTAACTTTTTGAATAAAATATTTATAATTTCAGAAATTTTTTGAAGAATTAAAAATTCCTGTAATTTATATTTAAAAAATGATGCCACTAACTGTAAGTTAGATTCTGTAAGTTAGAAGTCCGTAACTTCAAAATTGTAAGACTTTCATTCACGGAAACAGTAAAGAATTAGAATTTCAAATCTTTACTCACAGCTACAGCCTAGTCTATTGGACCGTTTTGTATAAAAATTGGATGGTATATGCGGAATGTCATAATCTTGATTTATTTTTAAGGATTTTTCAATATATTCTTTATTTACTATATATACATTGATTATTTACTATAATTATTGATTTATTTACTATAAATATTGATTATTATGTGAAAATGTGTTTTTTTAGCTTTTAAAATGCTAATTTTGTACGGTTTTCTTGAGTAAAAGTTTTACAATTTTGAAGCTATGGACTTCTAAATAAGGTGAAACTTATTTTTTTAGTACGATCAGTTGGCGTTTAAATTTTATCAAAATCGGTCAAGAATTTGGTTTTTTGTCAATTTGAAAATTTTACTTGGTAAACTTCTATGTCATTACGAATTGTAAGGGACAATTTTTTTATGCCAACTTTTCACGTATTAGATGTTTTTGTTCGAATTGCAAAGAAATTCTAAGTTAATTGTAAATTCTTTAAACGTAAAATTAAATGTAATTTTCATCTCTAAATATTTTTTCTGTGTATAATTCTTGTAGATACGATGGAATTCCGAAGTCTTTTTTCGATTTGCATTCGCAACGAAAGCAACGAGATACACAATGTAACACATTACGAATGTATCGCAATATCGATGGATCTTATAATAATGAGAACAATCCAACCTGGGGAAAAAGTAACTCACGATTTTTCCGAATTTTACTGCCTCGCTATGCAGATGGTAACTAATACTAAAAAATCATTTGAAAGTAAAGTAATAAATAATAAACAATAAATTTGTTAATAATAAATAATACATTTATTATTTATTAATAATAAATAATAAATTTATTATTTATTAGTAATAAAGAATAAAGTATACTGAATTATATTTTCGGATAAAATAACAGTCAAAGGTTTTGCTCCTACTTATTTTTATGTTCAATTTCTATCTGCGAAATTGCATTACGCATTTTTTTACTATCTAAACTCGTTATTATATTGAAAATTAATTATTATATTGAAAGTACACGCACTATCATGCAAAATCTAATTACAGGTATTCATAGTCTACCAATTAGCGTAACCGGAGCTGAATTACCCAATCCGAGATTTTTGAGTACTAATATTTTTTCAAGGGAAAATATGACAAAACCATGTTTTACACTCGCTGTGATGCAATGGGGACAAATAGTAGCGCATGACTTTACATTTCTGGCCGTGGATCAAACGGGTAGGTTTTAAAACTCTCTAAGATTTTAAACTCTCTAAATTTAAATCAGTTACAATTTTTACTAACTTGAATTAGTACTTCAAATCAGAACTTGAAATCAATTACTAATTTGCAATTAGTATCTGAATACCAGAATCAGTTTTCCTTTTTACTGATGGAACCAGTAAAAAATAACTAACTCATAGCTAGAATTCAGTTATTAATTAAAATTAGTAAATACTATAACTAATTCGAATTTAAGGAATAGGATAATAGAGTAGAAATACCAGTTTTTAAATTTGCCTGCATTTTTCGATCAGGAAATAGTTTATTCCATAGAACTTTTAAATTAATTAACTTTATTATTCAATTATTTACATATGTAAAATAATTAATTTAGTTATAGTATTTTGGCTAATTACTCAAATTAGAACACAGTTAATATAATAAAACTTCAAAAACAGAAAATGGTGGAATAGAATGCTGTTCAAAGGATGGAAATCTACTGCCAGAGAATCTGCAGCATCATTCCTGCGCTCCAATCATAATTTCATTAACGGATAAATTCTATGCACCGTTCAGGCAACGTTGCATGAATTTTGTGAGATCGGTGCCTGTCGCTAATGAAGATTGTACTCGGAAATATGTAGATCAGGTATTGTCATTGAACATTAAATTACCAAAAAAAAAATTCAAAAAAAAAAGTGAAATATTACCTTTGCTTCTTTCACTGTTAGAAAAAGCTTCAGTTACTTCAGTTTCAGGTTTATCCAATTACCGACACTGAATCAGTTTTCAACAGAAAGTAAATGAATTTTAATCAGAGTGTAAATGAAATTTCAACCAAAAATTTGAATGAATTTTCAACTTACATAAATGAATTTTCAACCAAAAGCAAATGAATTTTCAATCTCAGTAAATGAAATTTCAACCAGCAATAAATGAATTTGCAATCACAGTAAATGAAAAGTAGTTGAAACTTAAATTAATTTCAAGAATTATCTAATAGACCAGGTGAAAAATTATGCATATGAATTATTGATATACGCTCTACTTTCTAAATCTGAATTAGTCACTTTTGACTAATGAAAAAGTGCCGATTCGTTCACTAAATAATTTAGTAATCATTTTTAATTTTTCTACTAAATGAATTAATTGTAATCTCACTGGGTATTAGAAATTATTGATTAAAAATTAGTAAAATTGTTACTAAATGATTTGGTAAACAAATTAGCACTGTTTCATTAGTCGAAATTGACTATTTCAGATTTAGGGAGTAAATATAAAGTAGTCAATTTTCACTTATGAATGATTTAATAACCATTTTTTCTAATTTTTAGTCAATATAATACCTAATTCCAAGTGAAATTAGTCTCATTTAGTATTAATTATTTATCATTTTAGTGTTAGTTTCATAATTCATTTAGTAGAAAAATTCACTATAGAGTCGAATTTATTACTGTGACTAAAGTGAATGAGTAATTAGTTAACTGTGAATTAGTGTTTATTGACTAAAAATTAGTAAAAAAGATTACTAAATCATTTGGTGAACGAATTGGAACTATTTCATTAGTCAAAAGTGACTTTTTCAGATTTGGAAAGCACTATGCAAAAAATTATGTATATGCAGTAAATCTGTGAAGGTATCAAAATGTTGCAAATAAATGGCGATTAGTTTTCAGCAATTTGCAACATTTTTATACCTTCAGATTTACTGTATTTATGTATAATTTTTTGCGCAGTGAGTATTGACAATTCATTATACTATGCATATTTTTTGCACTTTCACGGCTCTAAATCTGAATTATTGTAATGAGCTACTAATTTATTTTAGTGAAAATTTCTACTAGTAATTTTTATTAAAGCTTTAGTGAGAAATTGAAAACTACTAATAAAATAGTGAAATACAATTATTAATTAGTAGAAATTTTCACCAAAGTTAATATCTTAAACAAATATAAAAAAAAACATTGTTACAGGTCACGAAATACATTTTCGATCAAGAATGGTTCTTAGTCGTCCAAAAAATAGATTAGTCGCTCATTTTGCACTAATTCAGATTTATTGAAACTATCAACCGAATTTGACTGAATTTCAAAAAAAACATATTTGATTTAAACAAAGTGAATTGAAATAAAGAAAGTGCCTCAATGACAAAATTGAAAAAAACTATTGTCTAAAAGTAAATTTATCAGGGAAAATATACCGGCGAGAGTTATGAGACCACCTGTTTTTCGTTAGTTGCATAAAATCAGATAATTCTGATAATACATAAAGTAACATTTTTTCTTCAAAATAGCGCGAAAGGTGTCAAAATTCTGTGTCTAATGACCCCAAGATAAAGTGTTTTTGTGAATTTTTTTAGAATATCTTGCCAAAAAAGTCCAAATTTTAAAGTTTCCTTAAATTTTGAATAACTCTTGAAATAGTGGATATTTTTAAGTGTTCTGGGGCTCATTTTACAGGTATATTAACATAGAATATGACTATTATATGAGGAATATTCTAGTAAAATCTTCCTGGATTTTGCCAAAGTCTAAACTTGAAACAAGAAAGTTATAAAAATTAAAAAATTCTTTCACTCGAAAAAAGGATTTTAAAAAATTATGAAAGTGATAATTAGCAATAGTTAGCTAAACTTTCTTATAATATGCAGTATGATTATTTTTAATATTTCTTTAATAAATGATTCTACAAATTCGAATTTTTACAATCTTTTTGTTTCAAGTCTGGATTTTAGCAAAATACAGGTAAAAAGTACTAGGATATTCTTGACACAATAGTCGTATTCTGCATTCACTTGTCTTTAGAAAGAGCCCAAGAACACCTAAAAATATCCACTAT